>JASSKH010000001.1:11047314-11350954 GCA_031763025.1 Macrocystis pyrifera
GCGATGTCCCCGCCTTCTTCTCCTGGTCGCCAGGAGCCGGGCTTCTTCCGAGTTCAGCAGTCGCCCGGCCGACGGTCGGGAAGCGACAGCGACAGCAACAGCATCAACAGCAGCCCTCGAAACGGGGCGGCGGCCTTCAGCTCTCCCCGCGTGGACACGACCTGCCGCCAGGACGTTGGGCTCAAGTTCTTCACCGGGGTAACGGTAACGGTAGCGGCGGCGGCGGCGGCGGCGATAGTGGTGGTGGAGGCGGTGGGGATGGGGTTGGGGTTGGGGCTGGGGCTGGGGGGGGCGGTGGGGATGGGGTTGGGGCTGGGGGGGGCGGCAATGGCGGCGGGGTGTCGCCGTGTAGCGCTGTCGCGACACTGCAGGGGACACCGCCCCCGGCGTCGTCTGCGGTGAGGGGGCCCGACCTGTGGCGGCGGCTTTGTCGAGAGCTGAGGCTCGCGGATTCCCAGGAAGCACAGGTGCGTGAACGGGGGGGTGTGGGAGGAGCATTGAGAGGAGGGGAGAGGGGGAAAAGGAGGGGGGGTGGGGGGGTGGGAGTGTACTCGATATCATGCATGACCGCAGTCGTATGACCATAGACCCCTGCATCACTAGAATGCCCTAGACGGAGCACGTCGGGTTTTCATCCATCAGGCAGACATTACGTGCACCAAGCGCGAAGCGATATGTGAGATGTGCGGCGTGTTGCATGAATGGTCAGCTGCATCCTGCTAAGAGCCGTTTGTGAGGCGGCCTTTCATGGCATGGGGGGGGGGGGGGGGGGGGGGGGGGGGGGGGGGGGGGGGGGGGAGAGGAGGGTCGAGTAGGTCGAAGTGCTTTCGTTGCGCAGGGAAGATGATAGTCTGGAACAGTGGTGCAGTGAGTGTGGCGGAAAGCGGGGTTTGAGGGGGGGATGGGGCGGTGTGGAGTCTGGTATATCTGACCCGTGGAACGGAGTACGGCTCGGCTGGGGTAGCGCAAGGTCCCACGATGCGTTCTGTCATGCCTAAACTTGTGTATTTGCTTGGTCTGTGCGGGCGCACCTACGCCCCCCCCCCCCCCTCCCTTCCGCCTCCCCTTTTATAGAAGGCCCGACGCGTCTGGCAGTCGGTCTATCCCCAGCATTTCTCGGAACCGATACTTACAAAAACGTCAAAATCTTAAAACCTTGGGAAACAAAAAGATAGTATTAATAGTGTCAAAACCCAAAGCTGGAAGCTAAAAGTGAAAACATCTACGATACGTAGATAGAACTACTTATAGATATCTCGATCTCTGAGCGTTGCTCGGTTGGTACATCCCTGGCTTCTCAGAGCTCCAACTTGGGAATCGCCTCCTTTTATTACCTGCCGGACCTTTCCGGCGGGTCTTTGTTTTCTCCATTTCTCGTCGTACTTTCGGTCCTTCTTTCCTTTTTTCTTCTTTCGTTTCGTGTGCGTGCGTGTACTCCGAGCACGGTTCCGCGGGCGAACCCGGCACCGTCGCGGGTGTCAGCGGGTGCTGGCGGGTAGAGGGGGAGTCGCAAGGAGCGCGGTCGCCACTTTCGTGCCTAGGCGTTGCGTGTGCCTCGAGACACGAGGGATGCAACAATAGGCTCTGTCTGGCCTCCATTTGTGATTTGGGATAGAGTACGTACGAGTATTTAAGGGTCGTTCGGGATTGTAAGACAATATTCAAGCGGTGCTTCTTTTTGCGGCCGGGATGAAAATCGAACCCAGTCTGAGCACCAACATTGTCGAACGAGGTCCACGGTGAGCTCCGGGCTTCACGCGAGGCGGGCGACGGGGCTCACTGTGGAAGAGAGGGGGGAATGCTTTACCCGGACCGAATCGGTGGCGAGATGGTCGCGAGAGGGGCGGGCGGCGTACGAGGCTGAGAGAGAAGCTCTGCTGTTTTATTTTTTCCTGCTTGATTTTTTTTTTTTCTTCTTGTCCGGTGTAAGGTGTTCCAATGAGGTAGTAAATTATTACACGAAAGGAGACGGGAAAAAAAAATATAATCGGTTTCATTTTAATTGCTTTTGCGGTTCAGCGATGCTGCCGCTACTGCTGTGCCGTGCTGTGCTTTGTCTTTCGTACATAAGAGTACAGACACAGAGCGTACCGAAAGAAGAAAGTAAATACCCTACCTGGGGTATGTACGTACGTACGACATGTGAGCGAGCGTAGCGGAAAACCACCCACGGGACACGAAGCGATTGTGGCGTCCGAGCTGTTTTCTTGTGAAGCATGGCGGTGGGACTCTTGGCATTATCAAGTCGCCAGTTAGCAACTACAGTCATGAAAAAAAAAAAAATCCAATCATGGACCTCTGTCCGATTCGCATAATTTGATGTACTTTTCCGTCCTGAGCGAGCGTAGCGGGCGGCGTAAGCCGCCCGCGGAGCGAAGCGCCTTGTATATACATATGTAGTATACGCATGGCAGTATAGCTATACACAATACAGAGCATATATACACGTATGTAGTACACGTATGGCTGTATAGCCATACCCGATAAGCTTCCTTCGCGGGAGTTCTCACGGAGCGGCGCGAGAATGATGATATAAAGCATCCACCAATTTATTTCGAGCGAGCAAAATCAACAAATACCCGGTACCTACGTACTATTTTTTTTTTTTTCTTTTTTTTTTTTTGGAAGACATCTCGCATGACGCACGGCACACGCGTGTGGCAAAAGGCGTGGCGCACGGCGCTCCCAATTTTCGGTGGTACCACGGCGGGACAGTTTTGTGCGAACCCGTGTCGAGTTCGAAGAGTTACGACTTACTCGTACAGTAAAAACAAAACCTGTAGAACAATAGCGGACCTCTAGTATTCACTACGCACACAAATCATATACGTATATATATATATATATCAGGCCTCAGGAAAATGCCCTCGAGGATCCATCTTTCGCGAGGATCCATCTTTTGTCTTGTGACTCCCGACGAAAAAAAAACAACTTACTAACTAACGCACGCCGGCGCGCGACGCAGGGCGCGTACGTAAGCGCGCCTAAGCTTTGGCTACTGCTGTAGTACTGCTGTGCTGCTGACCTGACCTGGTACCTGGTAAAGCACCGTAATACGAAACAACAAGGCGTGTGCTCATACGTACTTGAAAGGTTCTCCCTCTCTCATGCTCCCGGCGGGGGCGACGCAAGCCTTCATGCCGCAGGGGGGGGGGGGGAGGGTTGATCAATCGTGTAGCACACTCTGTACTCAGTAGTATATGTGCATTCGTAGAGGCAATTCTTAGTAGCAGCAAAGCACAGCTCCTACACACGTACGCACAGCAGCCGATAAAACTGCAGCAGCAGCAGCAAAGCCCGGCTCTTCCCCGATCTTGCGTCCAATTGACGAACCACGGGTATAGCTCAAAACTGTGAAACTACCAACCAACTGCGTAATTCCGTGAGTGCAAGCCGTCAACCAACCACGTAGTTGTACTCTTTGTTGTTGTTTCACCACGAATTTCGACAGTTTCGACAGCTGCAGCAAGACGCCGCGACCGCCGCCAGCACTCCGGCGGAGATAGACCGCTTTCGACGGCTGGAGCGAGTGACGGCTGACCTCAGGGTGGCAACGGAGGCATGTTTAGAGGGCGTGCAAGCCAGGGTGGAGAAGATAGAACAAGTTCTCACCGCCTCCCAGATGGTATGCCTTTTGTCTTCGTTTTCTTTTTGTGCGATGGGGGCGGGGGCGCTGGTGGAGGCGGGGAGAAGGTTGGGGGGTTTGGGGGTTTGGGGCGGGGGGGGGGGTGTACTCGATAGGAGAGATGTACTCGATCTCATGCATGACCGTAGTCGTATGAATATAGACCCTCGCATCCCTACAATGCCGGGACGGAGCATGTCGGATGTTCACCGACCAGGCATTTGGGGCGGGGGGCGGGGGGGGGGGTACTCATTATAATACATGCTCGTAGTCGTATGACCATAGACCCTCGCATCCCTACAACTGCCGGGACGGGACGGAGCACGTCGGGTTTTCACCGACCAGGCAGACATTGCTTGCACCAAGCGCGAAGCGCCGTGAGGTGTTGGGCGAGTCGCATGAAGGGTGAGCTGCATCCCACGTAGAACCGCTTGTGAGCCGGATTTTGTTGCATTTGGATGACAGCATGATTTAATTTCTGGTGCGGCCAGTTCCAGAGACAGCAACAGGATTACTATGTAACTGCCTCGTGGGTGCCTTACCCTATACACACTACGTGATACGATCACCCCCCTTGTGCGGAGGGAAGGTTCTCCCCGCACCAAAATGATCTAACTCGACCGCCAGCCGTGTTGACCGCCAAAAAAAAAAACAAAAACGGTACCATGGTTGTCTAGCTCACGTAGTGAAATACGTCTTTTCATTGTCGTCTGTCGTCACCAATCGACGCCAACCCAACCTATATATGTACCAGGTAGGGGGGGGGGGGGCAAGAGGGGGAGGGCTTCTACAAAGGCTTCACGGCGAAAGACTTGTCTCGAGGACGTGCACGACAGGGTGGAGGGGATAAAAACAAATTATCACCCCATCAGATGGTGTACAGTGGTAGTATTACGGGGGACCATAGTAAATAGGACCTGCGGTACACACACACAACCCTATATATTTCCCTATTTTTTACTAACGGTATTCGGTCCTATTTACTATTACTGTGGTCCTCCCTCGTAGTACAGGCTCACGAACGAATTAAGAAATATCCTATTGGTCATGTACAAGAACCTACGGGATCGCTCTTGTGGACGGTGCTGCTGCCGTGGAGGCAGATTTAGTAAAACGCACCTCAGCAGCGGCGGCGGCGGAGTGCTTTCCACGCTAAATGCAGCGACCAGCCCATGCCCGAAACGTTGTTTGAAGGATGGTGTCGCAATTACAGTAGCTTCTACGACGGGGGAGCATAGCAATCGGGACCAAATATGGTCGGTAAGAATGCTGGGGTATATAGTGTAGTTATTTTTATGTATGGTGGGTCCTGGTTACCACGGTGGGGCTTATGCTCATACACGGCGTTCGGCGGGCCCGCACTGTAATAAAGTATTATCAATAGTGTTTCAGCTGCCTCCGTCCGATGGCGGGGGGGGGGTATATAGCACCTTGCGCGTTGCGTTGCACGGTAGGCGTGTCGTCTACCTGCTGTGTTCTGAAGCTCAAAACTCGCTCCAGGAGCTCCATAACCCACCCCAACACCTGAGCTTGGATTTTTTTTTTTTTTTTTGAAGAAGAAGAAGAATAGTGCAAAAGAATGAATGAATGATGCGAAATAGTCAAGGGTGCGAAAGAATGAACAGTGCAATGGCTGACGAACAGCGTCGTGGCGCTACATCAAATAGGTGCGGTGCTTTGAAAGGAACACAGCGAAAAAAAAAAGAACGAATGACACTACTATGTCGGGGGGAAACATCCAGTAGTGATACGGGCTTAATGTGCTCAGTAAAAATACTGGAATACCAGGTATCTACCTACCTGGTAGTTTTTTTTTGTGCGTGTATAACGGGTTCTGCTTGCTGCTGCTGTATGGTTGGGCGTGGCGGGCAATCCCTCAGTGAAGGAGCTCTTGTCGCTCTTGAATCAGAAAGTGCTACCGCCAGCTGTGCTGCTGCTGCTGCTGCTGCTGCTGCACTCGTTATTGGTTTTTTTTTCTTGACCCTTCAAGAACTGCAGTCTCATCTACCACACTGGCCGGAAATATACAGACCTTTCGTACGTTAGTGCTAAGACCAACAGGCCCTTAGACTTACACCCAGAGGGGTGTGTACCAACACCTGTGGTATGCAAACTGACTTGGAGAACGTATTGTGTAGGCTTTACACCGACGAACGTTTCTGTGGGCGATATATATATATACACGCGTATATATGTGGGAAACGAATATTGTTTTGCGACACCAATGAGATATACAGCAGTATATACAGGGTAGTTTCGGTTGAGGAGCTGATCCGTCAGTCAGAGTATTCTCAGAATATTCTTAGAATATTCCAGCCGGAAAGTGCTAGTGACCTTATCCCCCTTTCGTAGTACGCGTTGTTGCAGAGGTGGAGGCTTGGGGGGTTCGGGGGGGGGGGAGAGGAGGATACTCATTTCTTGCTTTCGTTGGTCATTTGGCCGATGACCAGGCATGCCTTTCGAAACGACGTAGGCGCGGGGGGGGGGGGGGGGGGGGGGGAGGGGGGCGTTTTTCGTTCCTCTGTAAGGGTGTTGGCCGTTATATTAGCGTGCAAAAGGATGAGGTCGGCAGGTCTTCCTCCTTGCCATTCCCTTCTCTCGTCCTCTCGGTAGTCCCACGGTTGGCTCCGTCCTTCTATTGTCCCATCATCCGCAAGAGAAAACGGTAACGGTGGCAGCAATGTTGTTGTTGTTGTTGTTTGATGATGGTTGATTGAGTACTCCCAGCTTTTTACCTTTTTGTTCAAACGTAGTAAGCACAACAAACACCACCGGACAAGACAGCGGTGACGAAAAAGACAACCGTCGCCACGTCCCACGACTCACGAAGCAGGTGCGGTACCTGTGCTGGGTCTCGCGAGCGGAAGCCTCCCTACCGGGCGCTTTGGTCGACGCCGCCTCCGCCACCAACGCCGACACCAGCGCCGACACCGACACCGACACCAACTCCAACACCAACACCGACACCAACTCCAACACCAACACCAACACCAACACCAACACCCACACCATCACCATCACCAACACCAACACCAACACCAGCACCAACACCAACACCAACAGCATCAGCATCAACACCAACACCAACACCAACACCAACACCAACGCCAACGCCAACCCCGCTTCCCCCGCCGAAAACTCTCGATCCCCCTCGCCCGACACCCCGCCAAGCCCACCTCCACCCCTGGCCCCGCTGGAGACGGCAGCGATGCCCCCGAGGGCTCCGCTGGCAGCGGCGGCGGGAGGGGGCGCAGGGCGGGTGCCGGCCGACGAGGCGAGAGGACGAAGGGCAGACCTTTTGCGGATGCTGCGCAAGCCTGGCGACGACCTCTCACTTCAGGAGATGGAGTGGTGAGACCGACTGATCCATGCGGGAGGGGGGGAGGGGGGGGGGGGGGGGGGGGGGGGCTTGGGGGGGGGGCTTGGGGGGGAGCAATGATTTGCGTTCGCTTGGTTTGTCCCATGGTATCCGTGCCCATGGTATCCGTGGGGTGTCCATGGGTTCCTTTGGCGCATGGGATCCATGGGATATGCGTGTGATATGCATGGGATATCCCACCCTGTTGTCCCGCGGGATCCCGTATATCCCATTTTTTTCCGTAGGATACGTGTTTTTTTTTTCCTATTACGGGGGTACATAGTTAATAGGACCTATGGTGTACATAAAAACCTATATATTTACCTATTTTTACTAACAAAATTTGGTCCCGTTAACTATGAACCCCCGTAATAGGAGATCCCATATGTCCCATTGTTTCATGGGATATATCCCGTGGGCACTTTCTGTATGTAACCGATGTGGTCCTATGGGATATATCCCATGGGCTTGGTCGATATATCACGGAATCATGCTGTGGATTGTTTTTTTTTTCCCCCCCCGTATTTGTTTTTTTCCCGCCGGCTTGAGGATCGCGGCGCCGCGGTCGACGGACTAACGCTCCACCAGTTCCCGCGGCAGCAGCGGTGAAAAAAAGCGATCGGAAAGAGAACGGGGGGCGGGAAAATTTGCGATGCGTTTGCCGTTTGATTGCTGTTTTTGCTGGCTTCATTTTTTTCTGTTTTTTGTTTGTTTCGTTTGAGTCAGGACGGTGCCACGCGCGAACGACCGGGATCTTCGTTGCCGTCGATCTTTCCCCCTCCTCGTTCACGTTTTTTGTCACACCAGCTACACTGGCGGGTATTGAGATGAAACGGCGTGTTATTGTACGTTTCCCCCTTTTCCTTCTCATCGAGAACGTCCCCACCACCACGCCGACCAAACGGTTACCTTTCATCCACTGCCCCCCCCCCCCCTTTCGTATGTAGGTTGGGTTGGCGTCGGTCGGCAACGGCACTGTAAAACATGCCGCTCACTGCTTGAGCTAGACAACGCGCGTACCCTTTCTCTTTTCTTTAGCGCTCGGTCACAGCTGGCGATCGCGTTTATAGATCGTTTGTGCGGGGTGGGGAATATTTTACTCCGCGCAAGAGAAATTATCGTAACACGTGATGTTGATGGTAAGGCACCCACGAGGCAGTTACGTTGTACCCCCACCGCTGTCTCTGGAAGTGGCCACACCGGGATATGAATTCACTCATTGGAGCCGTCCATCCAGATACAAGTCCGGCACACAAGCGGTTCTCAGTGGGATGCAGTTCACCGTTCATGTGACTCGCCGAACACCTCACGTTTCGCTTTGCGCTCGATGCAAGCAATACCTGTCCTGGTCGGTGACGACCCGACGTGCTCCGTCCCGGCATTGTAAGGATGCGAGGGTCTATGGTCATACGACTACGGCCATGCATGATATCGAGCGCACCTCCATACACAACTTAGCCCCCACCTCTTTCATGTGCCCCATACCTCCGCAGGATGATGGGTTGGGTGCGGCGCTCTCAAGAGGGGCGGCGGCAGCGACGCTTGGAGGTGGAGAAGGAGTTGTAGCGGACGATACGATGGCGTCTTTGTTTCTGGCGATTTTTGGGTTGGTTTCGGCTGGCAGTCATTAATAGTTAGCTGGCAGGTTGCTGGGCAGGTGGCTGGCCAAGTGGCTGAGAGGTTTGGCTGGGATCCGGCTCTAAGCTGGCGGCTGTTTTTTTTTTTCTGCCGAGAGCGGCTGGTCTGCTGCTGACGTCTGCTGCGTGCTGGCCTGCGCCTGGCTTGCTTCTGACGGTTCCGGCGGGTTGTTTTGCCGCCGCCGGTTTTACTGCTGGCTTTCTGCTTGCTAGCTCGCTGGCGGCGTTTTGTGTGTTGTTCTCTTGCTTCGGTCGTGTCGACCCTTTCGTAAAGTTTTGTTGTATGATAACAAAAAAAAAACTCTGCTGTGTATAATGTGCGTGTTTGCGTATACTGGTACTAGTATGTTGTTATTAGTTTTTTTTTTGTCGCTTAAGCTGAGTTTTTTTTTTTATTGTTTCTTTTGAGAACTTTGAGCGGCGCGCGGCGTTTATTCACGTCTCCTTTGTGTCGTTGCATGCGCACACGCACGCATGCGGCCTCCGTGAAGAGCGGGTGGGTCAGCTTGGGGGGGGAGCGGGGGCGGGAGACGGAGAGGGGGAAAGGGAGCGACAGCGGCAGCAGCGGCAGCAGCAGCGGCATTCGCGGTGTGGTCTGCCGGGCCCGCGAGCATGACGCCCTCTTGGTCGTTGCGCGGACTGATTGACTAGAGAGAGAGGTACTGCCATTGTGTATGTACTCCAAGTGGATGCAGTTCTTTCGCATGGCAGGTGCTGCAAATCGGCAAGAGAGGAGCGCGTTGGTAAACGTCGGGGTATGTCCCATCTTTATCAAGCAGGTGTCCAAATGGCAATAAACAACGTAGGAGTCGATGTCGATGCAACGACCATCGGTGTCGTGCCGTGATCTCGTTTTCCCCCCCCCCATCCTCGCACGCACGACAGGCTTGGGGTTGGCCCTGGTTTTCGGGTTTTCGCAGGCACGGCAGGATAACAATGGCACTCGAAACGGTACCAGACCATTACCTTTTTGTTGTTTTGTTTCTGTTTTGTCGGGGGTTTGTTTCCCTCGTCCGAACTCCGAGGACAGACTGAGGCCGAGCTTGTGGCTGACTCCCTGATTTGCTGACTGTGTCGCCTGGAGCTGGCTGATTGGCTGACTGTGTCGCCTGAGGCTGGCTGATTGGCTGAGTGCAGTTGCGCTTTCGTCGGTCCCCAGTGCTAGCGCCCGTTTTGTTTAGTGCGGTTTTCCAAGGCGGACTGCATCCCCTCCCCCTCGGTACTTAACCCGGAAACCCTCGAGCGTGAGCGGAAGGATTGGCCAGGTTTTGCATTTTTTTCTTTTTTATCAGTGCGTGTGTTAGGGGGATGCGTACGTGGACCTCGTGTGGAACTCGATGCGTCCAGACGACGGAGTCGATTGGTCTCTTGAAGAGGAGGGGATGCGAGAGCAGGAGATTTAGTTTCCGCTACTGGAGATACCATGGAGGTATGGCATGCCAGGTACAAGGTGATGCGCTTTAGCTGTTAGCCACTTTCGTGCTGCGTCCCCGTTTTCGAGACAAACTACTCGGAATTAGAGTGGAATCATTATTTGCAGAAATTTAAGGGTTTCAAGTCCTGTCGTGCACCTCCGCGGCGTCCATTGGTCAGGATCGATACGGGGAACCGGCGGAGGCGGGACGAAGGGCTGATGAAGGGCGGGGGGGGGGGGGGGGGGGTGTCCTGCTGAGTTTATGATCCGTTAGTTATGATCCGTTTAGTCTTCCGTTAGTTTCTGTTCAGTTTCCGTGTAGTTTTAAGTTTAGCTCGTTGCGCCAGAATCATCTAGGGGTACGGGCAGTCTACGTATCGCTTGTGCAAACTAGTTTCTGTAGTTGGCGTTACGTAACAATAGCGAGCGGCGTGTTTTGAGAGGGGGAGGTGGGGGATGGGGAGATTGAGGCAGAGGTGGATGAGGATTTTGTCACCCGGTGCTCGCTTGGTCTGTTTTTTTTTATTTGCTTGTGCGCTTTTGATTGCTTCCTTGCTTGATAGCTTGGTTGGTTTCGTTGCCTAGTTGATAGCTTGTTTGCTTGCTTGCTTTGCTCGCGTTCTTACTTACTTGCTTGCTGGCCTTCTTCTTTGCTCTGATTACGTAACTTCCCCGCTAAATTAATTCGCACAAGATATCTTGGATGATCTTTGTGCAAGCCGGCTTTGCTTTGCTGGCTTGCTTCCTTCTCTCTTGATTGCTTGCTTGCGTGCCTGCTTCCTTGCTTGATGCCTTGCTTGGTCGTTTGCTTCGTTTACTTGCTCTCTTGTATTCTAGCCCCTTTTTTTTTGCTTTCTTGCTTTCATGCGCGCGCGTGCTTGATTGCTTGCTTGCTTGCTTCGTGCTGGCTTGCTCGATTGCTTTTGCCTGGTCTTTTGATCAACAATGCCTGGCGCTTGTGTGCGAACATCCTTGTGCAAGGTTATCGTCTCACTGCAGCTTCGGACTTCGACAGTGTGTATGTAGCCCGCGGCGTTGAGTTGGGCCAAGGTATCGGGCTTCCTGCCTCATAGTGGTGTGTAGTATTAATAGTAGCGTGGCGTGCGTTGTTTATGCTGGTTTGTACGAGATATCTTGTCTGGCTTGATTTTGCGGAGGGGGGGGGGGGGGGGTCTGGGTACAGATTTTGCGCATAACTTTTTTTATCGAACAAAAACAAGACAATACCTTTAGCTGTATGTACGGGCACATAGCGCGTTTCTTTGACGAGGCGCGTTGATGACCTATATCTCCCTCTCTGCCCTCTTCCACCACAGTGTTTTCAGGCATTTGTTACATCATGGGGGGAAGGGGAAGGGGGGGGGGTTACCACAGTAGCGTTTCTCGAGGGGGCGCGGGATGGCGGGCGTTGAGGTCATATCTTGAGGATGTATAAAGTGTCGAGCCCAACGGGTGCTGTTCATATGGTGCTATGGTTGTGACTGGGTTGTTTTTTAATGGGTTTGTGGTGGTGGTGGTGGTGATGTTTTTTTTTTCTCTCTTGCTTCCCGGGGGTGATGGGCCGTGGTAGTAGTAGGTAGCGGGAGGGACATGGGGTAACTGTAGTTGCAGCAGTAGTGGGAGCGATAGCGGCAGGAAACGCAGCCGGCGGTGTGCTTGTTGGTGTTGCTTTTCGAAAATCGCCGCCGCCGCACCGTTGAGAGAGGGGGTGGGGGTGATGGCAGGGGTGATGATGGTGGGGTGGGATGACGTGATTGTGATTTGAAGTGAAGCTCTATACATTGGGTCCGGCGCGGCCATAGGGCGGGTGCGGTTTGTTCGGGTTTGAAGCAGAAAAATATGGAAGGAGGGAAAGACAGAGAGAGAAAGAGAGAGAGAGAGAGAGAGAGAGAGAGAGAGAGGAGAGAGAGAGAGAGAGAGAGAGAGAGAGAGAGAGAGAGAGAGAGAGAGAGAGAGAAGAAATAAACTTGTTGCAGCACCGGGACAGGCGCTGGGCACTGTGGTGCGGTTGCTTCGTGAGTCCGGACGAGAGGCGGGGGGAGACAGACACGGAGATAAATATGTGCAAAGACAAAGCGACAGGAGACAGGCATGAGATGGCGAAGGACAGAGAGAGATGCTCTAGAGAGCCAGACAGAGAGGGGGGAGGGTGTGCGTGGGGGAGAGAGAGAAGGGGGCGGGGCGGGGGGAGGGGGGGAGGGAAAGAGGTAGGTAAGGAGGGAGCGCGAGAGAGGACAGACAGTCAAGCGGGCAGGCACGCGGACAGGCAGAAGAGGGACAAAACGTAAACACAAAGACAACGCAAACAGAGGCAGGTGCGGAGGTAGACATGAATATACAGAAGTCCCTGCCGATGAGGGAGGTGGCGGCTTCCCGGCCCCCACGCCCCCCTCGGATACCGGTGAAGCAGCGGCAACTGTAGCCGCCCGCGGCCAACCGCGTGCCGTGGCTTGCACCCCTTTTTTTGGTTGTCACGATCAATCAAAGTGGGAGATGGAAAATGGGTCTGGAAGCGAAACTATTATTTATCCGCCGCACATGGATGGGGATGCGGGGGGTAGGGCACGAGGGGAGGGACGGGGAGGGGAGCGGAAAGGGGTGTATCCGGAGGAAGTAGTGGAAGGATTGTGTGGGTGATAGGGTTTGAGAGAGACACCGGGAGGAGCGGGGGGTGACGCAGGCTTCTCGAAATGAACCATACTTTAAGTGTGTCCGTGCATGTCTTGTGTACCTGAGTCCGTTGCGCGTCTCATTCTGCGTCGTGCATGTATCTTGTGTTTGTTTTTCATATCATGACGCTAGCTCCACGCCCGCCTAGACTGCAGCAGCAGCAGTAGTAGTACCATTAGTAGCCGAGCGCTTTTTTCGGGAGCTCCACCCTCGCCAAGCACGCCCGCGCGGCGGCGGCGGCGGCCGGGTTTTCGAGAGGCAGGGGAACACCCTCGACAGGCGTGATTTGGTAACGAGTTTCAGCCCCTGTTTGTTGCCAATCAGAAAGGGAGCCTCCCATTTGGTTTGACATCACGGACAGACGTATCTGCAACTCTAGGTCTACGGACCGCGTGGATGCGAAAAACTATACAAGATCGAACCCGTGATTCGGGTACCCGCGTCCATGCCCAAACTCAAGCTTAAATGCTTACCGACACGTACCGAGTATATACTACTGTACTGTATTTTATGCGCTGTGTACTGCTACTACTGCCACACCCGAACCACTGCTGCCACTCCAACTACTACTTCAACACTAACAATGAGGATGCTTCTACTACTGTACTATTAATACTATACCACTGCGAGTACTACTGTAGTTCCACCAAGACTGCTAGAATACCTGGCGTGCACTATCAGTACCCTTTAAGTGCCCCATCGCGCCTATATTATTTTCCCTTCGTTTGAAGACCCAAGACCGGTCAATGACGCGCCTCGGCTGCCCAAACAGGCAATGGTACTGCGTCCCTCGGCAAACATGCAGTAGATGCAGCACCATTTGCACTGTTTCGGGGGACCATAGTAAACAGGACCTGCGGTAGACACAAAAACTTCTATATATTACCTATTTTTACTAACACTATTTGGTCTATTTACCATGGTCCCCCGTAATAGCAGCTGCGGCAGCAGCAGCAGCGAATCAAAGCGACATGCGATGATGGGCCTGCGTCATCGTCCGAACTGTCTTCTCGTACACGGGTCGATTGTCGTACCACAGCTTCGCCATTGTAGCCGACACCTGTCACAGAAACATTTCCCGTTGGGAAGGACGAACCGCCAAGCAAGCAGGGACGACGCCGACATGAAGGCAGGCTAGGTATAGCGCACACACCCGAGCGCAACGTCTCGGCTTGCGCGTGCGTACCCACCATCACCGTGCAGGAAAATGTTGACGCAATCGTTTCGTCACGAGATGGATATTGAGTTTTCGTCCCTTCAGCAATTTCGGCAAATTTCACGCGGTCTGTTATTAATAGCAAGGGCTATGTAGAGCGACCCTTGCCAGCGTATCACCACACACTGACACCGCCCATGTTGCACGAGGCGCATGTATGCGGTGTTTATTTGTGGAATGCGCAAGCGAGCATTCACCACAAGTACTTCCGTCATCGGGTTGGGTTGGAAAGCATGAAAACATGCGTATTTTACTCGAAAACCCAAGGAATGCAGGGGCTGCAACACCTGCGAGCGGGAGGGGAGGCTCGTCGTGCCACTGTCGGTTCGTGGCCGCGAGGTTTGCGTTCGGGCTACATAAGCGCCAGTCCAACGAGGTAAGAATTTTCGCCTTAGAGTTAGAGGACCGAGCTCTTTTCCTGTGCCTTTTGGTTCGGGACACGCCTTCGACCTTCGATCAAAGTTTGTGGTTCACGGCCGTTCTCCCGGTTGGCGTTTACATGACAGTAGGCTGTACACAATACCTGGTATACAGGAACAGAGCAGGAACTATCGAAACCCGCAACTCATTCTTACACCGGACGCCCACCAGGCTATCCCGCCATACCTATGTAGATGATCACGCGCGCGCCCCCTCCTTCTCCCTCCCCCGTTGAAAAAAAACGAAGCGCCCCACGAGGGTGTCCCATCTCCCTTTTTTTACACACTCAGCAGTGTATCCGACCCAGGTTCTACGTAGTTGTTGATAGTGCACACAAGTCTCTCAATACAGCTTCGTTCCTACCTGTTGTCCAGGCGTGTCGGGGTTGTTGTTTAGGGTCAGAGGGCTCGGGTCCGGGTTTGGGTTCAAAGTCAAGTACTTTTCATTATGAACCAAAAATGGTTTCGTCGACCCTGGGCCAAAGTTGGCTGCACGGCGTTTCTCGCCACGGAAGCTGCTGTGATTGGAGACCGTTTGTTTCGTTAGCGCGTCAACGCTATGTGTTTGGTTTTAGACGATAGGTGTAGAGAGGAGGGGCGTTTAGCCTAGGGGTGCGGCGTGCGGAGCTTTCCCCATTCTACGTGTAGCACATTTTCCTCACCAGTGCACTCCGCCGAACTTCTCGCAGGTCTCCACCCTCGCCACCTTTCACTTCCACTTGTCGCGCGGCGCTTTCTCGTACGGCGCGATCATTGTCGGTAACGCCCTCGGCGTCGGCAGCCGCAGCGATCGCGCCGCTCCTCCCGCCGGGGCCGGATGCCCGTAATGAGTCGCTGCGACCTACGCAGGGGTGATTTCCGCCCTTTCGCGGAGGAAGTTCTGATATGCCGGCCCCGATGACATGGTTTGCTTCATCGCCATTGCTGTCGCCGTCGTCATCGGCACCATTGCTGTAGCCACAGCCCGGTGCGTCTTGAAGAGCTCCCCTCTGGTTTGGTCTCTCACCCGGTTTCGGCTATCGGGAGACCCCCCCGCATGGAGGTCATTGAAAGGCCGAGGAGCAAGAGGAAGTTCCGATGATTTCTTCCTCAAGCAGTCTGGCAGGAGGCGGGCATTTGGTTCTTTCAGCAGTGTTACCACCTTTTGGAAGGGGGTCGAGCGTATTCCGCAGCGTGAAGTTATATCAGCGGGAACGCGTGGGCAGGGGCGAAGGGAAGGAGGGAGGAAGGGGGGCAGGCAGTCAACGCCTGTTGGCAAGACGTTCAGGACATGATACTTTATGGTATGGACGTCAGGCGCCAGGCTGTATTCCAACGACGCCATCCTGCAGTACACTTCATTGTCCACACGGCGGCATAGGAGTTGCGGCCGCCACGTTCTTCACGCAAGGTTCTTGACATCAGGGGCTCGTCCCCCCGCTTGCCGTTCCGGGGGATTGTGCTGAGTCAAGCCTGGAGTGTAATCCGTCGATCGACTCCTCCAGGTTTCCGTTACCGTTATGTTCCATTACCGTACAGCACTACGGTTTGTTACGTGTCGGGCATGTTGTTAGGAAGCGCCCTACAAAATCAATCACCCTTAGGCTTGCAAGGGAAAACGTAGTTTGTAGTCGGTTGCACTGCACCTTGCCTGGAATACGCCCCTTTCTGAAATACGAAATCGAGTCTGGGCCAGTGCCGCAGCCTCCCGTGTAGGAGAGGGTTCGTCCCGAAATGGAAAATGCTATGTAGAGCAGTAAGACCACAAGGCATCGGGTTTTAGCCATGCGCACATGTAGAGCTTGCATCAATGTCGTCATTCTGCGTGCATGAATAGTTCCTGGGCGCTCTGGCAGGAGACAAACCTCTCGCAAAAGTTTAGCGGTGTCCCAGGCCCCCGTCCACTGGTCTAAAACGGGCCGCATCGAGGTCGTGCCGTCCAGCAGAACCGTGAAGTTAAGGTGGAAAACCTTTCAAACGGCGTGTTTTATGTAGTTGTCGTCAACAGCGGCAGCGGCGGCGGTGACGGCGGCGGCACAGGAGCGGGATGGGAAAAAAAACAGCGATCAGAGTTACGCTTAGCGCGTCTGACTGTCCGTTCGTACAGGTACTTCGAAAGGGACATAATTAATCTAGCGCCACCTGAAGCAGTGCGGTGGGGGGAGGCTGATGTAAAGTACACGATACCGTCTAAGAGGAATTATGATTCTTTGCCAGAAGGCTCAACATTTTGTACGATGTGAGGCAGGGTTCTTGCTGTGTGTACATGAAGTTCCATACCGCACACGGCAGTTTGCCGCCTCTCACCCTCTCCAGGAACCTTGCCGCGGGCGCAATGAACGGGTATCCTTCCGACGCCACCACCTCAAGGGTCAGGGTCCGCCCCTCGTAAGGGCAGCCCTCCGGACATATGATTCTTGCTCGGAGGGTGGCGGGCAGTGGATTCACCAACTTAAGGTTTCGACGCCACCGTAGTTGCGGTGAAGAGCGCGTCCACGAGCAGAGCAGCGAGCGGTTGGGAGGAGGCAAATAGGGACAGCGCGGGGTGAGGTTTGCGGGGGGTGGGGATCGACGGTTGCATCAATGTTACGTTGAACGACGCGGTAGTGGCAGTATGTAGGACAGCCACGAGTCGAGCAAGCGAGGGTTTCCTGGCGAATAGAGAGACTGTGGGGGTAAGTGTGTGTGGGAGGGGGGGGGGCAGGAAGAGAGGAAGGGACGGGTCGAGCGGGTCGGGGCGGTCGGGGGGGGGGGGGCAAAAGGGGGTTGGGAGGGGCGAACTTACTGTGTTAATGTGGGCAAAGGGGAAGGAATGGAGTTTAAATGATGTACGTAAAAGCAGCTCATCGAGCGAAGGCGATGGTAAAGCTCGTCCAATCTATAGCTCAACTCGCCAGGCAACCACAAACAGAAAGCGCCTGAAGAGGCGGAATTCAACAAGCATTGTTCGGCGCCGCCTGGACGTGCAGTCCTCGTCGACATCGATGTACCCGACACATACCCCTACACGAAAATTGACAACAACACGACGCAGAGACAAAAAAGTTCAGGCAGAAACTCGCTTGACAGAGCAAACAATACGTCTACGCGGGGTATGGCTCCGAAAAGGAGAAGCACTTGCTAGGTCGTTCAGCCCAATAGCCAACACGCCCGCTTTTTCTGTGGAGGCAAGGGGCTGGGGCTAAGGTTAAGTTTCCCCAGCCGTTTTGTGGACACCGACATCCAAGAGCGAGCGAACGAGTGGACGGTCTCCTTACTTTCACCATTTCCACGCAAGGGATGGGGTTGGTTTCCAGTCGCGTCAGCTCCTGCGTGAGGTGGGAGGCCGTAGCGGAATTCATCACCGCGCGGCCGAACGCGCTGTCGTCCAGCTCCACCTCTCCGTCCCTTAGCTGGTACCTCCGAGAGCAAGCGTTGAGTGGTGTTATTGGTTGGGGTTGGTTTGGGGTTTGGTGCAACATCAACAAAAATCCCGTGACGACGCAAAAGCGAGCGGATTTCATCCATCGTGCCAGCTCGACCTTCCAGAACGGTCACACGAGCCATAACGCTTTTCGCAGAACGCTACCTGGTAGACTCCCCGATACATAACTCGTTATAGACAGCGCACAAAACGAACGAGACTCACCTTCTTCATGAGCAAGACGAACTCCTGGAACTCGATTGTTCCCGACTTGTCGTAATCGATCCGCTCCATCTCCTCGTGGATCTGTCTCCGAGACGAAAGCGGCCACCAGTCGGCAGCAACATCAGGAAACAATAGAGATATGACGCGATGATGTGTGGAGCAAAGAGTTGGGGGCAACGAGTGGAAAAATACAGTGGTACGCGTGATACCGTACGAACCCATCCATTAATAGTTGTAGCTGCGGCATAATATATGATGTTTGCGCGACCTCGGAGGGGGAGGGGGCACTGCTGTCTTCCCAATAGCGTTCGGAGTCGTGTGCGGAGCATTTCTGTTTTGTCTCTATCTGCCGGCACACAAAAAATCACACGATATATTGACACAAGAAGCGCATCCAGCTGCTCGAGCGCTATATGGCGGGGGGTGCCGCTATGCCTACACCCCTTTTTTCCGTGATCAAAACGCCTCCACATAAATACAGTAAATATACCTGGTGTGTGCTTATTCCCTATAAAGGTTAAAGTGTCGGATTGGTTCCCTCCTTGTGGCGAGTTCAATAGTTGTATCGCATTCCGCCCGGTCCGTAAAATTAAACGAAACCGTTCGGTTTGTCAAAGAAGATTTAGAGCACCCCGCACTACTCAAATCTCGTACAGCAGCGAGGATGATGCCGAGGCATGGATTCTTTGAGATCCGTTCAACGGTCATACCCACCAAATTATACACTAAGGGTGTCTCTACCGCGGTACGTTGAGACAGTGCGAGTAGTCTCGCCCGCGCCCTACTGTAGGCTACCGTGCTCTGATCGAAGACGGGGAGGGAGGGTAATAGCAGCGCAAGCCACGATTATAGGCGTGCAATGATATCGGTTGCATCCTTTGAGGGGGGAGGGATCACCGGCGAGGGAGCCCCCAGACGTAAATATTGGGTTTCAATTGTTCGCGTCAGTATTGCATGTACTTATTTGTTTAGGAAGTCTCTGCGTCAATAGCCCAATCCCATTGCGATATTTCGTACAATCTACCCTGGTATCTGCTTGCGAAAAGCAAAAACCTGTGTACTGTATCATGTTGTACGTGGACAAATTCAACGTCTTGGAGGAGCTCGAGAAAACCTGCGCCGTGAACACACCTGCTCCCAAAACGAAACAAAAGCTTGCGCTTAGAGGAAAGAACAAGCTTTGTACCTTGCACACACACACTCACCTTCTCCTTAGTTGGGTGCTGCCCGAACGTTCTCAGGAGGCTGCCTAGCTCTTCCTCGTCGAGCGCTCCGTCTCCCGATTCGTCAAACATCCCGAACGTCAGCCTCATCTCTTCCACGGCCTCTTTACTGAATTCCTTCAGAAGACTAGGAGGCAGAGAGTACACGAGCATCCGACTCTGCGCGACGGCCTTGTCGGCATCCATGTCCTTCAGCAGCGCGGCAAACTCATCGAAATCGAGGGCACCAGACCTGTCTCGTCCCAAACAATGTGAAACAAGTGCGGCGAGGCAAGGTATATGGGTGGGGTATTGGAAATGAAGCGGGACGTACGGTAGGGTATGGTAGGGTGGGGTAGAGTAGGAGGTACGCTACGGCAAAGTGGGAAAGGGGACGGGAGGGGAGGAGAGGGGAGGGTGCGCGGTGATGAGATGCAGGGCGGTGGTGGCACGTTAGGTCTGGATGATGTTGGCTTGCGGGATGCAGCCTAATAGCGATGGCAGTATGTCGGGGGCACATACTGTGGATTTTCGACAGACGGATCCTTCCCAGGCGATATAGGTTACTATACACCTCGGCGGGCGCAGGAATCGACGTTCCTGTTAGGATAACAACGCGTGGGACGCTACAGCACTGTAGCTATAACAGTCAAAATGCGACGGTCTGTCCCTCCAGCGCGATGCCCGCTTAAGCGGAAATTGCCACCGTGATCCCCGGTCAAACGTTTTTGTTCCAGCAGGCTGTCAATCGTTATTTTTCCTTGAGTGCTCTTTTAATATTTAATGGTCCGCTGGGTATGCTATTCACTACCATAACAACACATGACGACTTTGAGAATTTCCCTGCTCAAACCGTCAGTGTCAGCAAATTTCCACCGGCAGCGGGGACGAGGCTTCTCGATGGATACAGTCTGTTATGTATATGCGTATTCCTTTAACCTTCCAGTCCAGCTCTCGCGTGAGCCTTTGTGAGTACATACCGGCGACTCGGCTACCTCTGTACTACAGCACTCTAGGATCATACAAACGGAGCCAGGCGTTCGGCTTCTTACACGACAACAGCCTCCGCGGTAGAATACGAAATGAAAGAACCGCTACAGGCAGAGCTCCCACCGGTCAAGGTCGTAGATATTGAACAGATCTGGAAGGCGTTCCTCATCGTAGTCCACTCCGTACTCTTCCAAGATCTTCGGCAATTCCTCCATCTCCAGAACTCCTGTCGACATTGTTTCGGGCACCGTCCCGATCGATCAGGTTTACTTCCTCCGGTAGCACTGTTGGTTGTCTCGGGAGAGCAGTTTAGTATCGGGAAAGACGGTGTCCTACAGGTAATTTGTCGTCGTTATCGTGAAGGGAGAATGCAAAGGGCTGCATACAGTGTCGCTGGAGTTGTAGATGGTTCATCATCTTCGTGCTAAGCAAGAACGCGGTGATATCACAGCTGTTCTAAAGTAACAGAGGCGGCATCACGAGTATGCCCACACTTGTATCAACATACATGTACGTATCCGGAAGTTCGAAAAAGAGCCAGAACAACGACGGTGCCCGCGCCCGTATTGATCTCTGTCAGTAGCACCGTAGAGCAGACTAGCGGTGTCGAACAACGGCATGCTGCTGTCCACGGATGCACTGAAGGCGGTATCTACTACCTGACCCATCCGCATCGTGCTGTAAGAACACCATGGTCAACGCCGACTTTTTCAGATCCTCGTCGGGTGCTCTTCCGCAGGCGGCCAAGGTGGGGCGTTCCAGGTGCGCCACGCAGTAGCCGTTGGAGCAACAGGGTGGCAGGGGAAGACGATCGACTATACACCGTTTCCCGCCAAAGGGTGATCTGATGACGCGGTTCCTGCTCGGCGTATTAAGAGTATGGCGCGCGGTCGGCGGCATAAGCGTTCAAGATATCAACACGGTAGTGTACGCCCCCCCCCCCCCCCCCCCCCCCCCGCTTGGTTCAGTTTAATAAACACGATGATGGGAGAAAGACTAGAAAAGCAAAATCAGGAGGGCAACAAAGACCAATAAGCGTGCGAGCTATGCATACAAGATGTCGTAATCGAACGTGAGAGGGAACTGAAACAGGGATCGGCAGCGGAAAGAAGTAGTGCTGTAACCGTGGACTTCGATGTCGAGATTCCCTGTCTCTCAGAGATTCATGGGTAGTGCACCGGGAGGTACTACTCGTACAGTACGTTTACTGTTATTGTGCAAACCAAACGGTTCGAACACACCGTGCAACTTACTGAATAGAGCGAGCAACCAGTACGTCAAGCGAAATATAAAAACTGCACTAGCTTCTCGTTCCCGCTCCGTCCTGAGAAAGCCGAGACCGCTGTCTGGGAATAAGGGCACGACAACGAATGCAAGACCGCGCTTCCATGCAATACAGTAGTACCCGTACCGAAACCCGAACTGGTACTCGTACTCGTACATACTCATACCCGTACTGGTTTCTCTCAGCTCGGATACTTCGCACCTCTCAGCCACAAGCCCCACGAGGGACACGAAGGACACCGTTTCCTCGCCATGGTCAAGGGAGCCGATGGAGCCGGTCGCTTTCTCTCGCGCAAGACTACGCTCAGCCCTTCCAGTCAGATTCTGAAGTGAAATACGGTTGGGTGCAGAAGGCAAGAATGTGTCAAAGTACGATGTACCAGAGGTACTACTGCATGTACGAGCGGGGCGTCAGTCGATGCACTGGCCCTTTTTTGCCGGGGAATGCTGAGATGTCTTTCATTCCGAGAGTGCCCATATCTATACACGATTGAAGAGTGTCATACAAGGATTTCTTCAGATACACTACCCTGGACGGATATAGTCTTCAAATTATATGTTCTACGTAAACGTTAATAAACGTTCTTGTTGCTTCATGCCGCCAACTACAGGAATCATGCATACAGAAGTGTGCCATTAAGAATCCCGAAAAAAACAAAACAAGCAGGGCTACAATACAGCAGTACATAACCCTCGAACGTGGCATTGTACAGCCCGTTTTCAGCAATGCGCGTGGAAGCAGCTAGTGCTTGGATTTCCCCCCTCCGTGGGGTGCGTTGCTGCCTGCGACAAGTACTCCCCACGGCAGCGCTGTCATCACTTTCGATCACTTCCCCTGCGTCCAAACACAACGCGGCGGGAAAGTTCGAGAGCCATGACACAGGCTACGGTAGGATCGCACCTGCAAATTTTCGAGCGTCCTCATGAGGAGGCTCCCCGTATACCACCCAAAATCGGATTCAAGAAATTGTGTACGTACCTTATCCTCATGAGCAAACCCCCCGTCCGCTCTCAGTTTTGAATCGACCTTGTTCTCAGAGCAACAACGATGTTTGGGTACTGAACAGTAGTTTCTCACAGTTTGACCTATTTAGTACCGCAGTCTCTTCTTTTTGGCACAAACCGCTGAGATTGTAAGTAAGTTGTGCTAAAAACGGGACTGCGGACCTAAAAAACGCCCCACCGATCAGATTTTTTGAAGCAAAAAGTGCTACGTACCCCTAATCCGTAGCACGCGTTCCATTCATTTTGCAGTACATACCTACGCGAATCAGATGGGTACAGCCGACGACGTGGGAATGTGAGCGCCATGGCCAGCTCCAACAGAAAATTATCAGCCACATCGGCATTGTGCGAGTATTGTACGCGGCTGCTGGCACGCCAAGAAGGGTCGCCGACTTCTTCGACCAGCGACACATGCTCCACATTACCTACACGTCTTAGGCACACAACACCTTGACGTTGTATGTTGCTGCACTACTGCGGTACATCTGTATGTTTCATGTAGGTTCACCTCGGAGGCAACAGCAGCCAACACAGTGCCGATCGCGCCCACCGGTACCCGTCCCAGTCGGCTCGGGTCGAATTTTTCGCAAGCTTCGACGAGGCTGGTCCTTTCGTCCGGCTCTAGCCATTTCCTGCAGCAACGGTTTAAATCAGAGAGTCGAGAAGCACGAAGAAAGTCCCGGATGTGTAGAGAACAGGCAACATGACCAAAACTGGACGAGGAAAGAGAGAAATACTTCTCGAAAACGTTTACAGGAGTACGGCTTGTTTCGGGTGTTCTAAGTTTCGTGGCAATTAAGAAGGTGCCACACGATCTGGGTTAGGTTTACGAGTAATGCACTTGCAGTGTCACTTTGACCCCCAACAAGGCTCATGTCGCATATGCAAGCCCTCTCAAACTTCCCAAGGTCGCACGTACGAACGAGCGGTGCTGAGGCCCGCGACTATAATTTTACATCACTCATACTCGTAGTACTGCGCAACATCATGCCTTTCGCTCACTTGGCATCAGAAGAAAAATGGTAAGGATCTGCAGTCCATGTCGGGCGTCTCGGGCATCTCGTAGGGCACCCTGCGTGCCTTGTGTCCTTGTCCAGCTCCCGAATTACCTCCTCCAGCTTGGGAGGCTCGGCCCAGGAGTACTGGGCCAACTCGGGTTTGGCAATGGCCATCGAATCGTTTTGTATCAGTATGTCACAGGTGAGTTCGACGGATCGAGTAGTTGCCGCTGTTACATACGAGTGCTCCTTTCCTCGGGCTCGTCGTGTTGCAGGCAACAAGTCTTGGTTTAAATCGTTAAAGCTTATATCGATCCGGCACCAACGCAAACTTGCGGCGTCGCCACGTTCGCGTGTATCCGAAGGCAACTGCTAAACTCTCCAGCGGGCGCAATAATACGGAACACGAGCGCGATGGCAGGGGTGGCGAGCCGCGTGTCTATTATACGCAATAAAACTCCCATCTTTCGACTTTATCAATCTCTCGACCAGCTGTGAAAATCAATCTCGCCGCGTTTGCTAAAAACGACCGTTTCGTTTCAATCGTAAGAATTTGCGCCGCTTTTTGTACACCCTCCCCCTGGGATGAATTTCTGAGACAATTTTCTTCACAAAATTCGGTAAAAATGGAATATGGACGAGAAGCAGCTTGCAAAGTTGTTATTTTTTTATACACCCTCCCCCTGGGATGAATTTCTGAGACAATTTTCTTCACAAAATTCGGTAAAAATGGAATATGGACGAGAAGCAGCTTGCAAAGTTGTTATCAACTATTTAATCAGTCGAACTCACAGCTGACGTATTTCATAAATTAATAAAATCCTTGCTCCTTTTTTACGTCGTAGGTGCGTTCACGCAAGGATCTATAAACTCCCCTGATCAAGATCCGGGCCATATCGACAAAAAGGACCGGGCTTCGTTGAGTGTCGATATATTAACACGACAGGAGGTTGTGAGAGTGGCGCTCGCGTTCAGTTTTAGCTTTTGTTTCGATCTTCTTGGCATCGTGTGCACAGCGAGCTTTGGGATCCAGCTCTAGTGATCGTTTTGCCTGGTAGAACGTCTGAGATGGAACAAAGAGCTGTAGAATCGAAATGCGCCACTCGCTAGCCTGCCTACAGAAAACACGAACATCACCTCCTGCGCTATTGGATTACCCTCTGCAATTTTACTGGTTGTGTGCATACTGTGTGTTTCATATATCAAAAGCAGAAGAGGCCAAGAACATGTACGATAGTGAGACTCACCAACATACACGTACGTACTCATGTACTGGTACGTCAAGATCTGCTGCAACATTTACAGGGAGTATTTCAAAGTTTTTTCAGTGTCTTGTGTGTCTGTCACGTTTGAACTGCTATGAACCAACTTTCGATTGTCTTGTGCACCCCGACCCTCTCACGTGTCGATCTGATGTTTCAGTGCACGAAATGGCACTGGCCGACATCAATTGGAAGCCGAGCCTGTTGTAAGTATTATCGTCACGTCGACCCTGGTAGCATCCAGGGGAGTCACCGGCCAGCAGTCAATCGCGAGGGAAATAATGGAAAACGCGCGAACGGTTCAAGCAGCTTGCAAAGTTGAGCATCGACCGATCTACCGACGGGTTGAACTCACAGTTGACGTTCTTTTTTAGTTTTTTATAAAAAAACAAAAGGAGCATGTACAACGAACGTGACGAAGATTGTGGCTTCGAAAAAGTATCTTCGAGAAAACTACCTGGTATAAATACGTATATATACAATGATTCCCGACGCCTGAGAGCGCAGCATTCGCTTCCGATTTCGTCTTGAGTTTAGCCTGGATCTCACACGCCCTTCGCTTCCCTGGCTTCGTGCTTGCTTTTTCGACCGTTTTCCTCGACGGTCGCGCGAGCCGGCCTCCGACGGGTGTTCTCCCGTGCGCGCGTCTAGGAGTCTCGCGCCGCCGACGAGCGCGGCGACCCCGAACTCGAGGGATATTTGCTGCGGAGAGGAGACACGGACGTTCTATTTTCTTCCCTCCTGGAAATTGAGTTCCCTATCGTTCTAAAAGGTGCAAGGGTGCGCATGGACGCGTGAACAGCAGTCGTGTACTCAGGATCTGAACGATTTTTTATTGGTTCAAACTGGCAGTCCCGTTTTCGACCACGAACTCGAAGAATACGGAGAGGAGACACGGACGTTCTATTTTTCGCGGTCCTGGAGATTTGTTTCGCTGTTGTTGCTCCGCAAAGAGAGACATACTTACTTGATCTTATTATTATTGTAGTTCTTTCCTATCCGAGGTTCGATTCTCGGCCTTGCTGATACTACCGCTTTATACTCCCGACTACTTTATTCTCCTGACTCCTTTGGTTTGCGGGCCGCCATCGGCCTGTTCGACCCCCTCGGTCTTGCCTTACTCGGTGGCTGTCTTCCCTTGCCCCTCTCTCTTCGCCAGTCGACTACACGCGCCTTCCCGGGGTATCGCGCCGCTCTTGCTACCAGATCGTTGGATAAAAATCGGCACGTCATTCGTTTTCGCCGGAGGAACGGGATGGAGGTTGTTGGAGAGTATGAATTCGACCAAGTGTGGTCGATAAGAAAAACCGACCAATCACATCGGAGGATATCATACAGGTGGTCGTACATGCCCGGACTGTCTACTGCTGCTGCTGCAAGGTCTGATCTCTGGAGGCGCATTGAAATACGAGTACTACTATACGGCAGCAACAGTACAGCAGTAGTAGTAGTAGTTCAGAGGTATTCTACTTGGAAGATATACAAAGCAAAACCAAATATCCATAACAAGCGCGCCCGATGAGCGTGTCTGACGTATCACGCAATAACGCAGCTTCCAAACTTGAGTTTCAACCACTTAATCGGTCGTACTCACAGCAGACGGTTTTCACTTTTTTCAAGCTTTCTTAGTTTCTTATAAAATCATATCCAGCTGCCAGGTATCTACCGTTTAACAACTAAATAAAGAAATTTAAGACACTATTTCATACAGTCCCGCTTTAACATACGATCCTTCGTCACCAGGTACCGGTATACGACTACTGCAAGATAAGATGTTCGCCTTACCATTTTCTGGTGAAAACACGTCACAAGTTACTTCGGCGAGCACTACTGCTGGAGGTAATCGAGTGTTCGAGACTGTTTGCTTCCATTGCGAGTACTGGCAGTATATCGGGGTTTTGTGTGGTGCTGTGGATATTGTGCTGCGTGTGCTTCACGTGTATCCGACGGTTCACACTTCTGAGGATTCAGCAAAAAATGTTAGCAGTGTATTTTGCGGCTGTCAGGTTGTTCTGTATTGCCGATCGATATCACGTACCAAGTATCAGGTATCAGGTGTTTGATACTGCTCCTACTAGCAGCATCTCGGAATATATGCTGCGATTACTGCCTGTAGTCATGATGGAGTATTTCATACCAGCGTAGATAATGCGCGTATACTGGTTGGTAAAAATACGCGTAACGCGTCCTGTACTCGCAGTAATTTGGGCGGATGCTGCAAGCTGACATGTTGTCTGCTCCTGCTGCTCCTGCTGCGGCTTCGGTAGTGCTGCTGCTGATGTTGCGGCTGCGTCTGCACACAGCAGCAGCAGCAATGGTGCTGTTGTGCTGCTGCTGCTGCTGCTGCTGCTGCTACTGCTGCTGCTATCGCTTTCATGTGCAAATGAGAGGCCATCTCTCCTGCACAAGCACCGTTGGCAGTAGGCACAACTCGCCGTAGATAGGTTGGTATGATACCTCGGCGTGGGTATGGGGTACCACTTGGCAACTGGGCAGATAAAGGGCAGCAGTACTATGGTTCACAAAATGCAAGTAATCTCAGTTCTGAGAAATGTGATAAACCTCTCCAGGACAAAGATCAATAGTAACGATGGTTTCCTGCCCCATAATAGTAGACGGTTCTGATTTTTTCGGCTTCAGAGATCGCTGAAAAAAAAACGAAACAACGTCGCAAAAAAAAAATCCTGAAAGTCAACTAAAAGTTGGTCAATAGTAATGCAAGTTAGACAAAGCTGACAACTGAAAACTCGGCATTGCCTTTTTCCTGCATCACTTGGCATTGACCTGATCAGATCATCATGTTCGTACTATTTATAAGATCGAATGGCGTAGTTATACTGCTAAAAAAAGTAATCACGAATTGGCACTGAGGTGTATTTCCCTATCCGGAGTATGGGTGCCGGCAGGCACCCATGCGAAGCTCTTGTATATGCTTGGAAATTAGTCCGAGGAGTGTGCTTTCTTTCGTGTTAGGTGGTAGCGGAGGTTCTGCACGTGCACAACGCTGTACGTTGCGCAACGCTGTACGTTCGGTATATACTCGTGAATGCAGCAGTACGACGTGAGGATATAAAGTTGTTTCAAGTACGTCAAATGTGAGCTCGCCTGATTCATGATACCCAACTTTGCAAGCTGCGCAATTCGTCGGGTTACGTTTCGTTTATAGTACAAGGTTGCCCTTCGGGATGTGGGTGGCATGAAATCCGGGGGGTGTCGTAAGTTGAAAAGGGAGACGCAAGTATAACCCTTGCACCTCTGCTTTGAGTAAAAATGATCTCGGAGTAAAATGAATCATGGGCTCCAGTAGTACTGTAACATTGCTACAAGCGAAGAGTAGTAATCTAGTCTTCGATGCTCTCGCACGTCTTGGCGAATAGGAGGCATGGACTACCGTATTGCTAAAAGGAAAGCGTAGCACTTAGAAGGAAAATGACGGGATGTGTATCATCCAGGTATTTGTCGCCTGGTTGGGATCTGTGTCATCGCTGTAAGTGTGATCCTTGATGATCTGAACACCTCTACCGGGTGGAGTCAGCGCGATCTGCATTAACTACACATACATGTTAATCGAACATACATGTACCGTGATTAACTGATGGATAGCTTTGCGTGGGTGGGTCTGCATGATCATTTCGACCGGGACGGGATCTGTCCGATCTGCCTGATATGTACATCTTGAGCGAGAGAGGGTTTGTACGATCTGCATGATCTGTACATGTTTATCGGTGGGCGTCATTGATCCGCAGGATCTGTATGATCTACGTGAGTGGAATCTGTGTGATCTGTGTGATCTGTGCACCCCGGGATAGGATTTGTACGATCTGCATGATATGCACATTTTTTCGGTGGGTCTGCATGATCTGCAGGATCTGTATGATCTGCGGTATTTCTGTATGATCTGGAGGATCTGTAAAATCTGGATACTTACACTTGTTTACAGCATGTTTAGCCGGGATGGGGTCTGTATAAGGCAGATATTTCACAGGTGTGTACCTGAGTGTGATCTCTGTGATCTGCACATCTTTACCAGGCGGGATCTGTATGATTTGCAGGATATGTATGATATGCAGAATCAGTATAATCTGCAGATACTAGGATCTGTATGATCTACCTGAGTTGAATCTGTGTGATCTGTATGATCTGTACATCTTAACCGGGATGCGGTCTGTACGATTTGCAGGATTTGTATGATCTGCAGGATTTATTTACGATGTGGAGGATCTATACAATGTGGATATTTCACACTTGCCTTCACCATGTTTAGCCGGGATGGGGTCTGTATGAGGTAAATATTTCACACGTGTATACCAGGGAACTTGCAGGATTTCTTTATGATCTGAAGGATTGGTAAATCTGGATACTTCATAACAGCAATAGTATCTAGACCGTGACAGTGTGCAGCAGCAGCGTCATCAACACGAGCACCAAGATGAGCTACCGTGTGACACGGGCAAAACAATACCGGTACTTTGGGCAGCAGCAAGGAAGGGCGCCAACAGCAACAGTAGTAGTAGCAACTATACCGTGATTGTGCGCAGCAGTGTGCAGCAGCAGCGGCAGCAACAACAGGAGCAGCAAGATAAGCAACCGCATGGCACGGGCAAAAATAAAACAATGTTAGCAGCAGGAAAAGCAACCTGTGCCAGCAACTGAACAGTAGAAGCTTTACCGTGATTGTGTGTAGCAGCAGCGGTAGCAACAACAGGAGTAACAGAATAATAAGCAAACCGTGTGGCACGGACGCATTGTACGCAGGGCAGTGAACACTCGGTTATTTCAGGCAAGGCAATACGTGGTACAAATATCCGATACACATATGATGGATCGCACCGAGATACTAAAACAATTCTACCAGGTATGTACGTGGTGGATACAACCTTTTCTCGAGTCTTGTGGCTAAACAGTCACGCGCACACGAGCACTCAGCAGCAGCAGCAGCAGCAGCAGCAGCGACAACACTCAGCAGCACTCGATTCGAGCAGCATTCGTACGCCTGTTGATGCTATTCTTGCGTTGCTGCGTACTGCTCGAGCAGCACACGAGCGCACGAGCATGAATGAGTAGGTTTCCAAGCCTATTACACCGCAAAAAAGACACGGGACCACGATCACTTGATTGCTCAAGCGCAACGAATACGAGACGAATACGAGCACGACGTGGCCAAGCAGCCACGGGCACACGAGCACTCAGCAGCAGAGTAGCAACACCCAGCGACACTCGAGCAACACTCGATTCGAGCAGCGCTCGTACGCCTGTTGTTGTTGTTTTTTTACTGCTGCAGCTCGAACAGCACGAGTTCGAGAAGCACTGTTATGTGCTGAAACAGCTGTTGCAGTTGCAGCAAGAAGCGAGAAGAACAAAATATTTGCAGCTAAAAATACGAAGGTCCGGGTAGGTTTCCAAGCCCCTAGGTGGTTTTCGGAAGTGGGACCTCATCCCCTGAGTTGCTTGCTGGGTCACGTGACTTTGACCACCTAGAGCATGTGCCACGGAGCTCGGCCGTAGCGAACGCTTGCACCGTACTGTCCACGCCGCCCCCCTGCGGGCCCCGCAGCAGGAAGCACGAGAAAAGACCCGCGACCAAACGAGAAAAGTGAACTATTCTGGAAACAACGGCCATTTGGTAGAAAGTAATAATAATAATATCAGTACGACCGTAGGTCTGAACCAGATAAAACGCCTTTCTTGCTGCAGGAAATCTGGTGGGGGAGCCGGAGTGGCTACGTTGACTAGTGGCAGGAAGATACCCGAAGAAAATCAGGGGTCAAGCTCAGTAAAAGTGACTGCAGTACACATATAACTATTACGTCGGCACTAGGGTAACTTAGTGGGTCGACGACGACGCGCGTCCCCATATATATCTTGTGTGTGCGGGGTCCATGCTGCGGAGGAGACGTCTCACGTTACCCAGGAAGATCAGGTGGATGACCCGCGCTGCGGTGACGCCGTGAGACCCGACGGAGAGGCACCCGCGGCGGACGCAACAGCAACAGCGTTCGGGACGTTGGGGTGGCACTTCATGAAATGTGGTTTCGTGTGAAATGGATGGAAAATTTCATTGTTTGTGTTGTTGAGTTGTGTTCTGGTCGATTTGGATTGCGCCGAGCGCTTTTTTATATTTTCGAGTACTTTCAGCGTCGAATAAACTTTCAGCGAAAAGAGATGTATGCTATCTCGCATAACCATCGCGATCTGTGCATCTATAGCGGGAATAGGGGACAAGGGGAGACTACTGTTCTACATTTTCATGCAAAGAGATGGGGGGAATGTTGGTATTATCATGCACTGGAGCAGTGAGGATATTTGGATAGCCGTGTATACTGAGTAGGGGGGGAGTTGATTGTACTCAGGAACACAACATTTATGATCAATCGTAGATAGAGGAGTTCCATGCTGGAAAGGGATTCTGGTAATAGAGTATTGGGATAATGTGTGACCACCATTGTCCCTTGTCAGGTGTAGCTGCATATGAGGCGAGTCGAGTCGACAGCGAGGATTTAATAGAACAGAAATTCTGTGCTATTATCTGGAGTCAACCAGGCGTTCCCGTGCTTGTTGCGTCTACACGTTTCGAGATCAATCAACAACCCGTTTGGGGAATACGGCCGGAACTAGTTCACCTCGGCAGGCCCTCTCCTGGTGTCTTAATAAGTCTTACGTACGTATCACCCACACGTCGAGTATTGAGAAGAGCTAAAACGAGCAGCCCGCTTAAGAACTCCTAAGCTTTTTTCTAGCACATTAGGTATATCACGAAACAAGTTATGAACCACTTGACTGCTGTAGACACATCGCAATTCCAACGACATCGGGCTGAGGAGCAGGGCCAGTAAAAAAAAAACGTCTGGCCGTAGAGAGCTACCCTAGAGGCTACCCAATATATTGGATGGACGACGGTGCGGGTTTGTGCCGGTAGTTTTTTCCTCGGCCTTCTCAAAACTGTTGAAAAATACATCGTCCGCTCAGTATCGACATACTTCGTTCCCTGTCGAACGCAGGTACCGGGATAGACTGGAAACGCCATTTAGCTAAACAGACATTCTAGCCTGTGCTCACAAAACTTCACAGTAAAATCAACGTGAAGACAAGGTTTCGAGTGGTGGGGTAAAACTACAGTATATAACTATTACCTGAAATATACAACTTGGTGGTGCACATCAGCGTCAATCCTGAGGTGTCCTGCGATAGAGGGTATACAAAAATCAAATAGCATCCAGCTGAAAACTCCCATGGTCCAAGTATACATAAACGTCACTTCTCGAAACATGATTGGCATTCCAATAATCTTGGGAACCCCGTCATTCAGAACTACTGTTTACAGAAATTTGCTACCTCTATAGTAGAACATGTCGCGTGTGGTCGGTCACAGGTACTGAATGTGTTCGGGCGCGTTTGAGTCAGTAGTACGCCCAAGCGGGCTGAACATATACTCGTGCGCCTAATGACCGCACACTTGTGTATTGTAGCTTGTACTAAATACGGGGGTCCATAGTTAATGGGACCAAATTTTGTTAGTAAAAAAGGCTATATATATTATGTATACCAGAGGTCCTATTGACTATGGACCCCGGTAATAGTAGTTGGTACTTCGTAGTAATAGCTTACACACACGTCTGCCTCATCAGCGCAAAGTATATTGTATCGAGCATCGACGAGACTGCCTGCTGTACCATAGGCTTCATATTGTTGACCTTGATCCAGACACCAGTCGTCTGCTCTTACTTCCTACTACTGCCAAACTCTAAACCGGTGTGGTTTGTGTTATAGATGCAATACGTGTCACAAGAAAGTTACCCGTATGGGCTTCTGACCGCGATGATACCCAAGTGAGATTTTGAATTTTCATGTGGCGAAAGGGAGGCCCTACTTTTTGTTCCGGCAGCGCTGACCATGCTGGGTCTTGTGAGCGGCCTTTCTTCAACGAACGTTTTTGAGAAAATTGTCCGACATAAGTTCGTATGGAATACAGTGAGTAAAATGCCCCTACTGAGTACTTGATGTGTGAATTACTTGGTCGAAGACGCTATAAAACACACGAACACACATTGCAAGCTGTATGTCCCTTAACATACTATCCTTTTACTGTCGTTTGAAACGTAAACCCGAGTGAACAGGTCGCTCAGAAATAATTTGTACCAAACCTGTAATGATACCAGCTAAAGAGAACAATAAATGCCCCGGATGAACATGTAGGTAACTCTGACACCCCTGTGTACTATCAAAGAACCTTTATTTGGACTACCGCATTCACATATCAGCTACAGCTCTGAAACAGGACAAGAGTCACGTCCCGGTACCCACAAGTATCAGTATCCGCTCCGCCTACCTTTTCTTCACGATAAATAGATGTAATCTATCTTAAATGGTGTCGAACACACTAAACAATCATTCATTAGCCTTTGTGCTGTTCGAACGTGATATATCGTGTTGCAGCGCAGTGTTGGTCTCGGCGCGGCCGGTCAATTGGTAGAGGCAGGACGGCAGAAAACCATGTGATACCATCCCGAAATAAGGATCGGCGATGTGTCCTAATGAATAAGCCGGAAATAACGTTATAGTACAATTATATTTCGAACAAGAATCGTAGAGAAACAGGCTTGACATTCAAAACCAAGCATCGATACACGACGTTCTCTGCCGTAAACGAATGCGCTCTTTGGCAATTTGAATATATTTCACAGCTATCAATCCTTTGAACTGACACGTACGGTAAGTTTAAAACAGGGACTAACAGTTCCATACGGTTTCACAAGCCTGGTGTATTATCTCTAATATTGTTCAATGTTACAGAATGGCGCGGTTGTTAAAATGCCGTGCTTCAGAGTGTAGCATCGAAGAGTACACATACTGTGCGTTGCCGCACACCAAGGTATTCACGCACATTATCAAGCAAGCAGGCAGAACACGCCCCTTTATGCCTATCTGCCCCCATAGCAAACGTGCTGTGCAACAGCCAAGGTAGGGCACTTATACAACGTTTGTGTTTGTTTGCGCATGGCGTACCAAATTGGCATACCCCTTTTGCTTACGTCACAAGAACGTGTACGGAAGATTGTGGGCAGAAACGAGGGACTACCCGTAGCTCGCTGCTGCATCTGCATGGTACTGTTTGTTGAGGAAATTGGTACAAACAGGCAACAGCAGACGAACGTTGGTGTCGTGGTCGGTGTTCGGTCGGGACTTCAGCACAGCAGCCTTCCTTCAACCAATGTTCTGTAGCATGCAGAACTTTCAATAGTGAAGGAGGAATTGTAAGCCATTATTTCGCGCTGTGCATGATTTACATGTAGGGATTGTCAACTGGTTCGGGCTTAAGTCGCCCAGTCGGTACATCACAGATGTCATCTCAACACTATCATCTGAAGAACATGCGCCCGTTCCTCGAACAATGTGCTTCGAACTATAAGAGGGGTACTGAGAATCGGTCAAATGCTAGTCGACGCAGAGCTCCAGTGTGGTCACTACGGTTCTTCCATCTAGTGAACGTGGCTTTCAATTTACTCCGGTGCTTGTACTTGCTTCAGATGCTAGGTGTGACGCTTGACGTACTGATAGCTGGTTCCGGTCGTAGGCTTGCTTGGTGTCGATACCCTACCAGTACTCGGCCCCCTTGTCACCACACCACCCACCACTCGCCAGTGCCACAATACTACAAGCTCAACGGTAATATTCACCAATCTCCGTAACGGTTGCGCACAGTGCGGTATTTTCCTCCCTTGGCCACCACATACGCTGCCACCGGTGGCACCTCTTCAGGTGAGAAGACGAAATGAATGGCTTGGCCGATACGATCAAGGCCATGTTAAACCAAGCAGCAGCGTTGGGCGAAGTGCGTTTTGTGCTGTATTGCCTTAATTTTTGCCGTGCTGATTGTACTGGACACATGCTACGAAGCAACGGATCACGACAGAGGCAAGATATTGTTACATTTTGTTTTCTCTTGTTGCTTCCGTGGGTCCCATAGGCATCCAATCACTACATTTTTGCCGGTCCAGGTCTATGGGCAATACAGCATTGGCGTATGCACCTGTGTCAATTGCACTTCAGGCAAACCTAAACGCGTTTGTCGTTGAACCTTCGGCGCCCTCGCACGTGAATTCCATTGCCACGGTTAGCTTGATTGTAATTGGCCACGGGTGGATTTGAGAAGGATAAACGAATGACCAATGCATGAAATATGACGACATCATGAATGCTTCTAATATCATTGACTGCATCACAACGCTCGGTAGGTTTCGGCCGCTGTTAATTATTCTTATACGCCAAAATATACCATGATAACCAGGTGTGTGTGCAATGATCGATTATCATTGTGGGGGCCGCAAAGCAGTCCGCTATCCTTGTGGCGCACAAAGGGTATCTTTATTTGGTGTGTGGTGTCTGGGGATGGGCATGCGTTATCGATGCACTCCACAGCGACAGAGACCATAGTATATACGCCCCAATGTTCCAATGCAGTTTGTCGTCTCCAACGAACAAGGTACATCCATAATGCTCCGATTCGTAACCTGTCTGAAGCTCCGGGCCTTGAGCTAGTCGTATTATTCCCAACAACCACTTGATGGTATCTAGAGGCAAACCGTTTTTATGATGGCACGTCTTGTATTCGAATGAGAGATACTTGCGAACTCGGTGCACTAAATACATGAAGGAGATGTACCCGGCTTAATACAGCATCGGACTGCACTGAGGCGAGTTATATCACACGGTTGGTGCCGACGGTTGCAAGTCCCGCTTTGGAAGAGAAGCGCCAGAATATAAAAATACGCTAAAGTCAACATCGCGAGAGCGGGAGGTCATGTGTCAATATTGACCCAAACCATTGGATAATATACCGCACACTGAACTTGTTGGGGATTGTTTCCCACCGAGTACTCAGTGACTACGTCCGTACGCGTTGCTGGAATGCCTTCCTCGGAGCTGGCTTTGATGCCGACAAACGGTATAACAACGCGTTTTTTCCGACATCGTTGTCGTCTTGAGGTCCGCTCTCGCACGAAATCATCTGCCCCGAAAGTGTTATTATCCTTTAGATCTCTCCCAAGAAAACGACAACCAATGACAGAATCGCCTTCGGGAAACATATTCACGCGATTATGCCTCGTTCATGGCATCAAGCGCTGCTGCGTGATCTCAAGAAGATTAACACTGGTCGACCATATCCGTCGTCCACATGCCGCCCTTATATCAGCACTTGTCGATGCACGCGAGAGGACAATCGTCGGAGTGGATGCCGCTGGGTACGACCCGAGGATGTCGTACCCTGGTTGTAGGCCGAACGGCTGCATCCCCAAAAACACCCGGGACAAGAACCGCTCGTTGAACTCTCGCTGTTTGTACCAGGGGGACATCCACGACAGCAACAAAGCGTGCTGGATCAAGTACACATTCTAAGAACCGCAGGACATCGTGGACATGCAAATTCACCTTCTCTAATGGCAAGGAGAACACCCGTACGCTGAAAGTGTACTCGAATGGAAAATACCACAGCAAGATCAAGTCCAACAGAAAACAACTAAATTCCAGACGTTCGACCTCGACACGAATGAGACCTCCGAGCTCAAGCTTTACCTCAACGACTACAAGTCGAACAGCGACATGAGGCTCAGCATGGCGGAGGTACGTTGTTGTGGAGAGTCGCAAAATGTCACCCTGCACGTTGATTTCTATGTAAGAAGCTAAACGCTTGACATGCCTGGACCTGGGCGCAAATCTGTAGATGTCAGGTTTGATGCCACCACAGCCACGACTCGCACAACAAGTAAAACGTAGGTTGCGTAACATCCCATCGCGTGATGCACTAGGCCAATGTCCACCGACTCGCAGTGCATCTAGTCTTCAAAACTCTTTGGTTATATTGCGTGTGGTTGAGAGGAACATGGTGGGCAGAACAGTCGAGCCTTTGCCAACGTATACATGAGGTAGCGCAAGAAGTGGACACCGTAGGACGTCTTAGGTCACTCGTCCGTGTCCTCGAAGACAGGTTGTTTGTATCTACGTTCTACCCCACGACGTCCAGGAAACCGTTGGAGAGTGAATATGTTAATCTCCTATTTCCGGCGAAATGCTCGTTCTCGCAGGACTATTTGAATTTGTCCGGCTTATATGTGATGCATGAATCGAATACAAGGCTTGCAAGTCAATTGTATGCCCTTTCCGGTATTTTGGTCTTACTCTCGATGCAACGTCGCGGACATCGTGACCTGCTATTGCGTCAAGTTGCAGATTCGCGCGCAATGTTTCATTATCATTCGTCTACATTGACGACGTTCTAATCACTACTGGGGTACGTGGTTTAGACAAATTATAACTATAGCTGGGTTACCGTATCTTCTTGGGGTGGGACCCTTCGACGACAAGATGCACTGCCTCACTACGCCAGCCATATATATCCTTGCCTCGTTCGCCACGTCACTGAGACTCAGTAGGTGTAGGCTACGCTTCGTAGTGTCACGCGTGAGGGGGTGAATCCGACACGTGCTTTGTTGTCCAAACTCTGGAACAAACTCTCAGGTGCAGCTCATGGTTGAGTAACTCATCGTTCAAGCCCATCGGGACCTGGCCAAGAAGGGGCTGCTGGAGACCGTACGAACCCGTTGTCTTCTTCTAAGAATTTCTGCATAGCTACGCGTATAACCTTGTTTCGTCGAGGCTATGTAGCAGCACACATGGGATGGGTAGAACGTGCCATGCACACCTCGCCCTACGTTTCCAACTTATGAGCGGAGTGCCCGACATAGGCGCCGTTGCTTCTTGGTGCGTGATGTTTGTCACAACGACGAGTTACGAACGTTGCTCATCTCTGCTGTAGAACGAATGGTCAGACACATTTGCATTCGCGCGATCGTGCCCTGTTCCAACAGAATACAAACATCAACTTCAAGTCTGCTGGCCGGGCGATCGTTGCCATACGTTAACACCGTCGGTTTACTTGGGGGTTGTTCGCGACATCGATAGCGGTGACCTTTCGCGTAGAAAATATGGTCGGTTGATATGTTTCAGAAATCTCACGAGCATCGACATCGAAAGGCATCTTCATGATACGACACGGCGTAAACTGTTTACGTTTAGGGTACATCCGGTTCCGCCCGAAAACAATTTTCATGGATGGTGTTCAAATCAACCAGCAATTGTGTCGTAAATGTCACACATAGGTTCTTAACTACAGGGGGGGGGGGTAAGTTTTGTTGTTTTCGGCAATCGTTTGTATTGCGGATGCGGCGGCCGGTATCGACAAATACTGGAGCCCCCCCAACGTCAACGGGCGGTCTCCGGGAATGGGGTAGTATGTCCATCGATACTATTCGCGGTTTACGGGAGAAGCTCTGAACTGGTAGGTTGACTCGTTTGTGTGGCAGGTGTGTGGAGATTGGTGTCGCCAAGGATCGAATGGGTGCGGAGTGTGTGTCATCGATGTCGACTCGTACGTAGAGGCATACTCGCTTCGAACTTCTCCGAGATTGATTTGGCGAATAGGTGTTGTGATGTACACGGAAAGCGTTCCGCTCGGAGTACTGAGGGTGACAGTATGCCCGCTTTCCGCCTAAAGAGAAGAGAGAGATGGACGGAGAACAAATACGATTGTGCTTTCGACTCGATTGAATTCGAACTCCAGTAACGTGAATTAGTGTACTCTTGGCGTTTGCAAAAACACCCCTGTGTGACTTTGTAGGATTCGGCTTATGCACGGTACGCTCGACGTTTCTAAAACAACACGTGCTCGACAAACTTGCATGCGATTTCAATCTGGTTAAATTGACATATGCCGGAAGTACGCATAAGGGGCTGCCGTACCATAGCGTGTCTTTGGTCGACGCACGTGGATTCTAGAGCCAACATTAGTTGTCAGACCCATAAGGTTAGGAGCCTACATCCCGATCAGACCCTTGAGGGGTCAGCAAACGGCGTGGTGCAATGATGAAAAACACCATACTCGTACATGACGACTTGGGGATAGTAGCCATACGCCTATGTACATACGAAGTTTGTGGAGTACCTTGCAAGGGTAATCATGCGGTCAGAGTTTACTATACGTTTAGCAGATTGTGCTGTACTATCAACAAGCACCAAATGGAAGCGTGTCGTCCAAACACAGTCCAGCTAAGAAGAGCGACCAGCAAAAGGGAACAAAAAATCTCCCAGAAGAGGACAACGTTCAGCTCAACCCAGCGTACTACTGTAACCCCCTCGGCCTTCGTGGGAACAGTAATACCCTTGAATACATCAACTACATCAGAGTTTTGAGTATGAAGTTTTGATTGTCGTGTACTACTTCGATGCGCTTCATATATCCGTTGTGGTCCTCCAGGAAGTTCGTCGCGGTGGCGCGACCGTCCAAGGTGATAACAAACAATCGCCCGAAGAGGCCAATAATCAGCTCCAGCATCGATACTGCAGCGCTACAGAAACCCGCATAAACAACGGGGGGCACAGCTATAGAGATAATCCGACGCCTATAAGGTATAGGCTACGTTCACAAGAGCCCATGGACATCCCGACAAGTTTGTGCACGGTTGTGCCCGCCAGGGGGGGAGTTTGGTTGGAAATCTTCGGTTGCCGTGTTTTCGTTGATCCAAGCGTTAAAGACTGATCAACACAGATTCGGTCGATCGTCGTTCTTGATACTGTACAAACCACACGTGTAATCAACCTCATTTCAGTCGCACGAATGCTGTTGCAAGGTGTTTTGGTGGAAATATTACCAATTTTCGGATCAACTATACGAGCGCATGGTTGCCTAGTGTCGTGACGTTGGCGTGCGATGAGCACGGCTGTCAAATTTGGGCTTGGCATCAGAGTTTTAATCCTAGAATCTTGAATTTAGTTCTTGAGATGCAGGGGTAAAATACATCGAGGTCGCCTCTGCAACCGTGCCCGATGCTCGGTCCGAGCGGTATCAAGCTGTATTCACCGACCCGACCAAGTAGCACCTTGACATAGTGCTGATCAGGTCGAGTGTCGGCACAAGCTGAGTCAATGGACGAAACAACGAGCTCTAGGAACCTGTGTCACGTCATTTCCCATTGATGCGAGTAATTCGTAAAAAATTGTAGCTTCAAGGTGGCGTATAGAAGTGCCAACAAAACGCAAGCTAGCTTCCTGCCTCGCATGGAAGGCACACGCTCGAAGACCTTTGCCCGTCTGGGAATGCAGCCACATCTAATCAACATCAGGTGACGACACCATCTCCAGCGAACCACGCCCCTTGAGCCCTCTTATAGCTTTCTGTAGGAGCTCTATGTATCACCCCAAGATCGGATATTGATGAAAACTGAATCTGCAACACCATGAAGAAGTCCCACACCTTCATATAACACAGACGGTATGTCCCAAACACATTGTAGATCACTAAACACCATACTGTAGACCTAACGGTATCCCAACGATGCTAGTCTGAGGAGCCCGGCCAATCCAAATTACTTTCGACACACAATGTTATCCAAGAGCACAAACAATGTATGGTGGACGACGGTACGTGTTTGTGCAGGTAGTTTCTTGCTCGGCGTTCTCGAAACACTGCAGAAAATACATCGTTACCTACGTACAGAAAGCTTTCTCCACCGTCGAACGCAGAAACTAGGGTAGAGTGGAAGGCAGAAAGAGTATTATGGACTCATCCATGCTCAGAATATTTTTATTAAACTCCACGGCAAGACAAGGTGTCGAGTGTTTTGGTGAAATTACTGAACAGCCATACCACGTCCATCGCACCGCATCTCGTCCGCTCTGTGAAGTTAAGCGGCATCGGGCCAGGCTAGTACTACGGTGGGGAAGCCCTGGTGCTAATACAAAAATGAGGACCAACGCCCCAATGGGTAGGGTGGACCGCAACTCGACTAAGTCCGGCGGAAAGGCCTCATAGCCTTCGTTTTTGTTAGTGGGTGAGCTCGCGCAAGTCCCATACTACCCGGAAGAGATGACTCTCTCGGGTGACCATCTCCGCCGCACCTGCTCTTCTCGCGGGTCAAGTCGGGTCAACGTGCCCATCGTCCATGGGTAACAACAGCCTGTTCTGATCTTGGAACGGGAGCTATGGGCTAAATTGACACACGACACGAAAACGGAACGTGGAAGTGTGGTAAGCTTAAGCTTTATTTTTACCAATCCGCCGGAGCATTAATATATATACAATCACTACCTGATACTCACCAGTTTGTAAAGCATGTCAGCGCCAATCCCGTCGTCGGTCACTCGTTTTAATAGTGAACGATTTCGTGTGCATTTGAGTCAATCATAAGTCCAAACAGGCTGAATATACTCGGACACGAATAAAATGCACAGCTATGTACGGTTGTTTGTACCTCGTATTAATTGAGTATTCTACAAACATTTCTGCTCCATCGGCGTAACGTATGTTGTACCGAAATAGTCTATTGAAACACAGTCTCCTTATTATTAGCCTTGGTCAAGAAGCCAGTTTGCTGCTCGTACCTACTACTAATGTACTGCTGCGCCTGATATCGGTACGGGCTGAATGATATATTCAACACGAGTAATGTGGAAGGTACTATGATGAGGTCATGACCGTGATGATACCCAAACGGGATTCGTTTTTCCATGTGGTGAAACAGAGACTCTACTTTGTTGTCGCGCCAGCGCTAACCGTGCTTGGTCTTGTGAGGGGCTGTTCTTTACCAAACATTGTTGACAAATTTCGCCGAAACAAATCCGTACGGAATCCAGTAGGTATATGGCCCCTGCTGACTTCGTGGAGGGATTACTTGGCCGAACACGCTGAAACCCACGAACGCACTGTGCAAGCAGTAAGTTCTTTAACGCCCTACAAGGCCTTGAACAGCAAGTGAGCGAGTCGCACTCGAACGATTGTTGCCTATATTGTAATGACAGTGGGTAAAAGCATGATATGTGCCCCAGTTAAACGTGTAGAGAGCTCTGGAAGCCCTGTAGACTCTGAAAGAACCCAAATGTAGACCATGATTACCATAATTCAAGCATCAGCTACCGGTGTTAAACAGCTCAAAGGCCACGTTGTCTGACCCGTGAGAGGTCACATCGTACAACATGGTCACCAGTGATCGAACCGCTGCGCCCCTACCCTACCTACTGGAAGAAGGTGTGGACACGAAGTTGCATAGGAAGGAACGCAGGCATAAACACACTGTAGACGGTGTATCGTTTGAACGTGATATTTTGTGCTGCGGTACAGTGGCGGTGTCGACGCGGCGGGGCACTAGCTTCCAGCAAGAAGGAGGTCAAATCGTTTGGTAGCATCCTGAATTCAGGATCGGTGATGCGGCGAAGAAAGTAAAACGTCAAGATACTTGCACAATGACACTTCCAACGATACTTGTATCAGACATGACTTTGACAACCAAGCACGCATACATGACGTTCTCTATTGTAGGCAAATATAAAGTGTGCTCTTCGACAAATGGGGATCTTTCACAGTTATCTACGCTTTGAATTGAGACGTACAATGTATTTACCGCAGATAAATTACGATTGCATACGATTTCGCAAGTCTGCTCCATTCACTGAATTGATGTTTCATGGTAGCAAGGACCGAGATGGACTGCGGGACGTGTCTATCCGGCAGTACTATAACATAAAAATCACCGACATGTTGGTTAGCGCTGCTCCGGCAAAACAATCTATTAGGTGCCCGGGTCCGAGCAAATTCATAGGCACACACAAATGTATACGTACATCGGTAGGACTTGCCAGCCCGAGTTTCGTGATCGCTGGGGGCGGTCAAATGTTTATGCGATATAGGGCCTGCAACTTTCAGGTTACAGTGGGGGAATTATATGGACAATGTTGAACCGACGTTCACCCGTACAAACACATAAAGTATGAAAAAAATGAGTATTTTCAGACGAACCATTGCTGGTAGTGCTGTTTTTGCCTTCGACTGTGTATAAAGGAATTGGAGAGGAAGTGAGCTCTTCTGAACACAAGTTTCAGATGCACACCACTTAGTCGTGCCATGAAGACGGGAAGTACGCTTGGCCCCACTTTTATCGACTGACAGGGCTCCGCGAGTCAGGAACTATCGAGCGTACGGGTGGTCTCGTTTGTTTTTTAGTTCTGCAGCACCTATCTTGCTGTTCGTATACTTCCTCTGTATGATAAGTCTGTGCCGTTATGTTTTTGCGCCCCCTTAACGGTGTCCGATCTGATTCCCGATTTTTTTGTTCAATTCTCTGGCGTTTTTTTAGCAGGAAAACCTTTTTTTTTTATTTTTTAGCTGGTGCTTGACCCATGCGGCTGAACGGCCGGAAAACATTGAGTCGGCCCAAAATCAGCCATATTTTGCCCCTTTCCAGGGAGGGGGTGGGTGGGGCACAAAGCCTGACCCCCCTAAAAACAACAAGAATTATCCCAAACCCTAAAGCTAACCCCCCCCTATTCTCAACCATCGATAATGCGTCCCTCATACTAAAACCAGTATAAGAGTGACCCCCACACTCAAATCAAGACGCTCGGGGGTTCCACTCTAAAAATAGACACTTGGAGGTCCCACACTAAATCCAAGACACTCGCGGGGAAAAAAACAACAGTAGGGACCGAACCCAACCCCCCCGCTCTACTCAACCTCCACGCCGCGTCCCCCCATATTCAAACCAGTATAATAGTGAAACCACACTAAAACTAAGACATTATTGGTTCCACATTAAAACCAATACACTTGGGGGGACCACACTAAAACTATTACACTTGCGCCGTGGGGTAGGTTCGGGGTGGTAATCACGAAATATCACAAGAATTCCCGTAAAAATTCTCAAAACAGTTCTCAAAAATATTCTCGAAAAAGGGCCAAAATGGGCATATTTTGACCTAATTTTAGTGTACAACACGGTGCTCGTTTTTTATTTCTTTTTTAGTCAGCTTTGGATTTGTTTTGCCTTTATAACGCACCCAACCAAAGGCTAAACGTCAACATGGAAGTACTCTAACGACTGAGCGCCCATAACGGCACAGACGTATGATACAGAGGAAGTATCGACATACAATACAGACAGGGATAAGAGCCAATGGTGCAGCGTAGATGGTGGCCGGTAAGAAACAGAGCGCATGGTGATAAAACCTAGCTGGGATCTTGTTCTACGAAAGTTGACCAGGATGGTGCGTCGCAGTGGACGAGTAGTGATTCAGTTGAGGGCGAGCTATGCTTGACTTTGAAGCGAGCCCATATACAGCTTGTTCATCTAAAACCCATACGCGTATGCAATAGCGCTGGGATAACTACCATAATCCGTTTTCACCCATCGAGTGACTTATGATACGAAGAATGTGTTTCGCATACCCGTATACGGAAACCGATCGACTTCTAAACTACACTTGTAGAAATATATATTACTTAACTGGTACTGTATATTTCAGGTGTGGGTTCGAATAATTTTGTGGTTGGGAGTCACCTCATCAAGCGATACTGCTGCTGTGGTTTCACGGCGGTAAAAACGAATATATTGTGCACCCTGTTGAAAATTGGTGTTATTTCTCGTTGATGCATTCCTTCTCGACAGACTTCACATACCTTCCACAGATCTCTACTCCACTTTAAAACGGCACATGCGATGTACTACCGCAAGTCCGCAAGTAGCCATTAACATGTTCACTTTACCTACAGTAGGAACGCACTAACGCCCGCTTTACTCGCTGGGTGTAAGTTTTACAGTAGCCACTGGTCTGGTACAAAATACCTTTACTTCGAACACGGACAATGAGAAGGAACTCTTACTGTTCGCAAGCGGATATTTGTGAAATAACTCTTACTGTACTCTAGCGCGGACCAAGTTCTTAGTCATCGTTATTCAGCGAGCCCCCAGGAGGGTGGCCTACTCCAGTACGTCCGTGTAATTATCGACAGATACGAAGCGAAAGCATTGCTGTAATGAAAAACTGACGACACCATTACCGCATGACCTCGTCGTCAACGCGGACGCCAGACCAAATGGAGCGTGTCGCTTTCGTTCGCTGAAATCCGTACGATTATTGTCCGTGCGCGTGACAGCCGGCAGAAACGCACAAAATGACACACTGCGGTGCCTATGTGATAAAACCGCCTGAAAGCAAGCGTGATAGAAAATATTACTATCGGGGACAGTAGCCTTCCGCTGTCGTGGTCAATGTTCAGTAGACATTTCAGTGCGGCAGCCTATTGTCCAATGCTCAGTAGTATAGGGACACTATCGAAGCTAACATATTCTGCGCCGTACTGTAGCTAGCGTTCGTTCTGCTAATACACTTAGTTTTGGCTGGTGTAAGCCTGGCTCAGACGATCGGGCATGCGCAGAGGTCATCCCAGTAAATCATTCTGGACGACATTCAGCCCTACCTGCAGCCAAAGCACGAGATCGGTACGGAGACAGGGATTCTAGTTCAGCCGGCGCAATACCGGCAAAGACCATAGTCCAACGAGATATAGCTCCATCCAGTTAGCGCGGTTTTCCCTTTAACCCGGTTCCTTCACCTGTTTCGGATGCCAGTTCATATTGCTGGACCGACCGATAGCTGGTTCAGAGGTCGCACGCGCTTGGACGAGGAACCCTTTCAATGTTAATTCGCGTTTCCACCGCGCCACGCACAACTCACCACAACCACACCACCACAACCACCACCACCGCCTCAACCGCCTGACACTTAAATTTCCGTAACATACCACCTTTTTGCACTATGCGTCCTTTTACCCTCCTGGCTACCATCTACGCTGCTACCGTCGGCACTTCCTCAGGTAAGACGAATACAGGCATGGCACAGGTGGTACAGTCCATGCAATCAAGGATCACGCCGTATATTGATACTAAGGCACCGCCTAAGTTTTTTGTCCTGTGTTTATGACGTTGGTCAACCTGAATATGTACTGAGAGCAAACGTATCTCCACATTAGTGTTTGAATGATGTGGCGTTGATAGATTGTATTCGTCCCTATGGCGGTGAAATGGTGCTTCTCTCGGCCCAAATTCCAATTGTCATAGATGACTGTAAATTTACTGCAGTACTTGATACTGCAGGGAAAGCGAACAAATGCCGTATCGCTCTAGATTCAATGTCCACGGGCTCGTATCGATTTGGTCGACAACCCTTGTGGTGAGCAGCGGAGAAGTATGAACGATTGATACGATACGAGGGCACCGCCATCACCATAAATGCCAGTAGCTTCATCCACAAAGAGCTGTAGGTTTCGTCAGCCCAGGAACACGTCTGCATGTCAAGATTCAGGAATGCAACGAGTAGGTAGTGTGCAATCGTATCCTATCATCAAATGTCACCTTGTCGGGGTCTGCTATCTCTTTGGCGTTAAGTTCCTTTGTACGGTTGCTTGTGTCTGACGAAAGCCTCTCGGCATCGACGCATTCCACATGAACAAAGGCACATATTTTGTTTTGACGGAACGGTCCGAAAGAAGAATGTATGGCTTCTGCAAATATATTACCGTGCCTGGTAATGTTTTTCCGCATGGGTCCGGCTCCCCACCTGCCTGTAGCCTTGAGCCTTGAGGTATCTATCGTAACCAAAACAACTGCCCCGTAGTATGCCAGGGGTATTTGGTTTCCTTATAAGAGCGATTGATGCAACTCCTGTGCTCCAGGCACCAGCACAAGATTCACCCTGGTTCGGATTGTAACTTATTGCGCTGCTTGTGGGTGAACAGCATGGCGTTGTAGGTTTTGACGGCTCAAAAGCTAAATTCGAACTAGGGTGTATACACGCTAACAACACACGCCCAAAAACAAAATTACAGCAGTACAGTAGTAGGATACATGCCGAGAATGCGTCAAGCTGTAGTATTCGCCAACCACAACTCTAGCCCAAACCATGTGACAAATCTCTGGGAATGTGCAACTTAGCGCGGAGTTAGTGGTACCTGTTATAGCTGGTCTAATCCTGGCGCAACAAAGTGTCGGAATTACTACGTCCGGGCCAGGTCGTCAACACTTCACACCACTGTGATACTACTTTGGATAGTTGTACTAGTACAACACATACTGCTGTCGTGGTCTATACTAACAGTAACTCGTGTAGTTAAAGTTTCATCGCCATTTCTAGCCCTGCTCGTACGTTTACCAAGTGTCGAGGTGGGCGAAACTATTACATGGATGCTTTGAGCAACGAACAGTGGCGCAAGCTACTGTAGTTAGCGTCCACCCAGGGGAGCACGCGTATCCTAATCCCGGATATCACGCTCCTAGAAAAGTCAGATACCATATTTAGAAAGGGGGTTCGTACGATAATATGAAAGTACTCAGTAATTGATTCAAAACGTTACACTGGTTTCAGTGGCTTGCGCTCGAACAAGGATGGTGTGACGTTCGATTTGTTCATTCGTGCTTCCCTGGTCGAACAGTGAGATACATAACGTATATAATCCGCGTAGATAAAACAAAAGCGTCTCTGTCGCAACTGGGGCGGAGTGGCCTGGCCGTAGAGCCTTTTATCCTTGAGTTAATATGACTTCATGAAGCTCCAGGTCCGTACACGATAGGGTACGGCGTACGCGATGAGTTAGTCTTACGGCGAACACCCAGCACCTACTGCGGTACGCACCACTGGAAGGCATGCCAGAATGTTGGTTTAGTCTACAATGAACTTTAGAACGTATTCGTCCGATATCATAGTTGGCTCGAGGTCCGCTGGTGATGCCACCTTACACCCCACAAGCGGTCCGCACCTTTTTGTTTGTCTCAGAAAGCGACGACCGATGACGGAGTCACACTCAGGAAACATACATGTTTGCCCGATCATACGTACATGAAGGGAGATGAATACTAATCCACCATATCCTTCGTCATATGTGTACCACCTGCCGCCCCCATACCAGCCCTTGTCGATGCAGGCGATAGGACAACCGTCAAAGTGAGTGCCTCTGGGTACGACCCGAGGACGAAATACCCTGGCTGTAGGCCGGACGGCTGCATCCCCGAAAACACCCGGGACGACAGCCTCGCGTCGAACTCTCGCTGGTCGTGCAAGGGAGATATCCTCGACAACGACAAGGGGTGCTGGATCAAATACAAGTTCAAGGAACCTCAGGACCTCGAGAAAATTAAAATCGCCTTCTACGACGGCAAGGAGAACACTCGTAAGCTGAAGGTGTACTCGAACGGAAAATACACCAGCAAGATCAAGTCCAGCGGCAAAACGAATGGATTCCAGACTTTCGACCTCCAAACGGATGAGACGTCTGAGCTTAAGCTATACCTTGACGACTACCAGTCGAACAGCGACGTGTGGCTCAGCCTGACGGAGGTATATGGTTTACGAGGGTTGCAGCATGTCACCCTGTACGTTGAATGAATATTTAAGAAACAAATACTTCAGAATAACTCAACCCGTAAAACATTCTGTACATGTCATGTTATTTTTTGCCCACTGACATACAACTTATGCATTAGTCGGTAAAAGTCTTTGGATACATCACTTGCGGTTGTAATGTCTACTTTACGTTTGACGACCGAGTGTTCACCAACGTATACAAGACAAAGCGCGAGACGCGTGTACGTTAGCATGTCTTAGATCATTCGTACGTTGTTCTAGACGGTGTGGACTTTGGTGGTTACCTACTCCCCCACGACGTAGGGGAACACGTTAGACCGTGAAAAACCCATTTGCGTCCGTTTTTTTTCCCCCTGACGGCCTTTTCAGTCTTACAAGATCCGGTTTAATAGTCCAGACCGCATACACATCACGTTTCGAGTTCAAGGCTTGCAATCACGTTGTACGTCATTCCCGGTACTTTATTCTTACACTCGATAATTCGTCACGGGTATCCTGTCCCGCCATCGCGACAAGTTACAGCTTGCCCCGCATTTCGATATCCTAAAGCGCCTACCACAATGACTACGGGGGTATTATGTTGTCGACCGATGGCAACTACAGCTGGAACTACTGTATGTTCTTGGGCTAGCACCCTTCGTCTACAGGGGTCATTATCAGACTAACGCCAGCCATAAAAATCCCTTGCCTCGTTCTCCATGTGACCCTGAACCAGTACTAGCGTATTACGATTCGTTGTTTCACGTGTGAGGGGGTGAATCTAACACGTGCCTCGTTGTCCGAACTCTGAACCGAACACTCAGGTGCAGCTCATGGTTGAGTAACTCACCTTTCGAATCCGCCGGGGCGTGGACAAGAACATTCCGCTGGAGACCGTACGCACTTGTTGTCTTTTTCGTACATCGATCAATATTACTGTGTGTTCGACAGTGGCTCTCCGGTAGCGTACATGTGGGGGGTAGCACGTGCCACGCACAACCTGCCCAACGTTTTCAGCTCTGAGGGATGCGCCCGTATCAGGTGTCGTTGAATATTGATGCGTAATCCTTCCGTAGACTTTGAGTGACAAATGTTGTTCAACTCGGCTGTAGAACACACGATCATAGACATTTGAATTGCGCGACAGCATCCCGTTCCAACCGAATACAAGCATCTCCTTCAAGTGTGCCGGCCGGGCGATCGTTGCCCAAAGTTAACATCGTCGGTTCAATTGAGAAAGGTGTTCTACAGCAGTAGCAGTAGCCTTTCGCGTTGATTACATTGCTGATTGATATATGTGACACAGCCCCAAGGGCAGCGACATCGCATGGCATCTGAAAGATGTGACACGACGCAAATCGTTACCTCTACGGTACACCCGGTTCCTTCGGAAGGATGAATTTCGTTGTTGACATGCGAATGAATCCGGAATATTGATGTTTTTCCGCCCATATGTTTTAAACTGCGGGAGAAGGGGGAGGTTCGTGGATGGGTGGACTAGTCTGTTTTTGGTCGGTGTGGAGGTCAGAGTGGACTTAGAATTTTCAGCACCTGTAGAGCACCACAAATACCAACGGAGGGTATGCAGGAGTGGAGACGTATGTTGGTTAATATCATTGGGGGTGTACGCGGGAAGCTCAGCATTGCTGAGTGGGCTCGTTCGTGCGGTGGATGTGTGGAGGTAGACGTCGACATGGATCGAATAGTGTGAAGTGTGTTTGATGGATGTCGCTTCGTACGTAGATGCACACATGTTTCGAACTTTCTACTAGATACTTGAGCAGGTCGGATAGATGTTGTGATGTAAACGGAAAGTGTTCGGCGCGATGGTGGAGACAGTATGCCGCCTCTCCGTCTAAAGGGACGTAAAAACGACTGCGGTTTCTTGTCCATGGAACTCGTACTCCAGTAACAAAAATCCTTGTACGCTTATCGTTCACTGCAATAACGTTGTGTAGGTGAGAGAACTGGGCTTCCCCACGGTACTCCCGACATTTCACGAAAAACGTGTTCGACTACCTCACACGCCATTTCCATCTACTCAGCTCGAATTTGAATATGTGTCGGACATACAACGCAGTAGCTGCCGCACCATGTAATGATTTAGGTCGACTCACGTGAACACTAGAAACAACTGAAAATCTCATATCCAGCCTACGGCCCGGCGAGACCCTTCACGGATAAGCTAACCGTTTGTTGCACGTATTTGCGATGCGATGATGAGAAACAGTATAATGTTAAAGAACGACTTGGCTATACGCGTGACCGTATACCAACTATGTGGAATACAGTAGAAAGGAATCAGGTGGCCTGAATTTCCAAGGCGTTTCATGGGTTGTGTCGTACTGTCAACAAACGCTGAATACAAGCGTTTCGTTCCCCGACAGTGCCCCTGTGTGGCGTGACCAGTAAAGGAGAAAACATTATATTATCTACTTGACGAGGACAACGTTCAGCTCATCCCTGAGTACCTTTGATTGTCCTGTACTGCCTCGATGCGCTTGCAACGGCCGTTGTGGTCCTCCAACAGCTTGATAGAGGTGTCGTTACCGGTCTAGGTTACAGCAAACGTTCCCCCAAAGAGAGGCACTTTCAGCCCAACTACAGTAACCCAAATCGGACACGTGGTGGACGGCTAGAGAGACGATCCCATGGCCATGTAGTCGAGCCTGTGTTAAGAAGAGCGCACAGACATCCCGACTATATAGTCTACGGTTGGTAGCCGCACGCGTGGGGATTGTTTGGAAGTCTTCAAGTGCAGTCTTTTCGTGTATCCAAGCGTTAGAGACTAATAAACACAGATTTGGTATATCGTCGTGCTTCGGACAGTAGGAAACCAGCGTATATATAACCGCATGGTAGCGGCATGATTGCTGCTGCAAGGTAATTTGTTCCAAACACTACCAATCCTCGAATCAACTACACGAGCTCATGGCCGCCTAGTGGTGTCAAGTTGGCGTGCGATGAGTACAGCTGTCAAAGCTTGGCTCGGGATCAGAGTTTACATTCCAGAAATCTTGAATATGTTATATTTGTTGCACTGGTATGCTACCTCGATCTCGCCGCTGCAACCGTGCCTGATCCCCGGCACTAGCGCTGTCTATATTGCTTCATAGACCCGGAGGACTAGCGAGTTGATATGATGGCGGGTCAGGTCGAGTTTCGGCACAAACGTATCATATCGACGAAACAATGACGTCCTCGATCCTGTGACCCGTCTATAGGACCATTCGTTATACTTCACGTTTGGTAGAAGCACTTTGGTCAGAATTTGAGCCTAGCACAATGGCTTGATCACCGTACACGCTCTGGATCGGAAGATTCAGGCGGCGCTCATCATAGAGAAAGGCGTGATTTCGAGTCTGTCGGGGCCTGAAGAAGAACAAGCTGCAGGAGAATATACCAGAGTTGTTGTCTGTTTGGTGTATTTGGTCGATGTAGATATGTGTACAACGGTGCATTCGTCAACGTCTACCTCGTAACGCATAAGCGGGGAGACACGCGTGCCATACAAACGCCGCCGAGCAAACCCATATGATTCACTGCGCATGGCATGCGTGCCCATGTATATTATTACGTGGTTAATGCTACGGTAATGAGCTATGCCGTTGGCCTGAATCCGCTGTAAAACGATCCGTCGAAGAGTTTTGTGTTTGTTCGACCGTATGCTGTTCCAACGAAATACCAGTATCACGATCAAGTGTGGCGACCTGTCAAACGTTACGAAGTCTTGACATCGCTGGTATACTTTGTTTGGTTTCTCGACGGGAAAGGGAGTTTTATTGCCCGCACATAGGACTGCTCTATAATCGTGCCTCTTTTTTCCAGCGTCTCACTTGCCGTCCAAGATGCGACACTGCTTGAACTACGCGATTTTGAAGTGCACACGCCACTCTGCGGAAACAAATACTACTCATGATCGGTATCCTGAGCCGATCAAGTGCTGTGCCGTATGTTTCGCGAGAAAGATTTGTGGCCACGGGGAGAGGCTGGAATTGATAGTTGGATCTGCTTGTGTGTAAGGTATAGACGTTAGCATCGACATGAATCGATAGACGTAGATTAGATACAATCGGACGCCATGCGCGAATGATGAAGTATTCACGTTCATACTATTTGGTACGTACGGAGAGTTTTCTGCATTTGGTAGTTCTTTTGTGTTGCAGGTGTGTGGCGCGGCAGTATCGACAGGCACTAATTGCAGTAGATCGCTTTTCATCGATATGGATTTGTTCGTACAGTAGATGCAGGTGTTGTATATAAACTCTACTCTATATAGAATCGATCAAATATGGGTCATGGTTCGTATCGAACATTTTAGACTGCTGTAGTCTCGGCGAACATAACGTGCGCCCCGGGTCTAGAGGGAGGGCGCGGGAAAGAGCCGCAATGGACATTATCCTCCCTTCCATTTCGTACGAATGTGGAACTCGACCTGTTTTAGAATATCAATAAACTCTTGGCGTTCTATGAACCTGGGTTGTGTTTTGTGGGAAGGACGATCTTCAACCCCGGCACAATCGTCGCATAAAAATGTTGGACGAAGATCTAACAGACATATATTTCGGTGATAATGTTGGCTAGGAGATCATACGTGAGTAAACGCAGCCCTGACGATAAAGTGTAGATGTATGTGGCGGGTCGTTACTTTTCAACTCGACGACCTCCACAACTTGATGTCAATCGCTCGGGCAGTGATTGCGAAGAGGAGAGCATTCACACCGGAGGAGTAGCGATGTTTCAACGCACTGGCCGACGATCAACAGTATGTTCGTGGTCCAATGGTTTCATAGAGTTGCACGAAACAACTGTATGTCCTTTTGTCATACGCTTCATTAATCCACGTCACGAAAGCGAATAATTCAGTTGTACAGACCTCCTTGTGGATGGTGCCCGCTCGAGTCGGCATACGCCCGACGATTCTCGCAGATATTGCCCATTGTCACGATGGACTGCAAGTGCACATGAGAGCAGATAATAGCGAATGTGTGGACTAGGTCCATGTCGGACAGGACACATGGCAAGCTAAGAGTGCTCGCTACATTGGTGTTCATCATTCGTTGTCTGCAGTACCGTGTGGGGCCGTTCGAGGCCGTGTTTTAGTTCGGGGAAGATGTTGTCCATTATGTCGTGTGTGCCCTAAAAACCTGAAGGACGACAGGGGGAAGATTACTCCTCGTATGCGTGATAAACGTCGATACACGCCCGCAAATAACCTGTGGCGCACCGGCAACTGACGTGGAAAACGATGCACGCGGTTCAGCGGGCATTGTTTCCAAATCGAGCGAGAGCTCTGCGATAACGAAAACAGATACTGCCTTTTAGTTTGCGTTTCGTCCTGATAGTTTTGGACGCAACGACGAAGGCCGTGTAGGCCAGCACCAAATGTGATGACAAGAGCTTTTTTGTTCCTGGTAATCGGCCAGTTTGTTTTTCAGGTATATACGCAAACGACCAACGGTTGGTACCCGATGGCTCCTTCGCCTCGTTGGGGAGAAGAGACCCCGTCACGACTATCACAGCGCGCTATTCTACAGACACGCTTTTGCTCCATGGATGTGCTAGAGTCAGTCTGACATTGCGTAAACGGAGGACATGCTTCGTGGGGGTTTGTTCTCGTGTAGATCAGGAGGCGTTTGATGGCTAGTATGTTAATTTTGAAAACTGATGGGAAACGTTCCTACTGGAGATGGAAAGAACAGGGCTGGACGAGTTACCTCGAAAACCATATATCGCTTATCGACGTGCGCACCCAAGCCAAACACTAGCTTTTAGAACGGACTGTTCCGGACAATGGGTTCAGATGTGTCGAGGAAGCGGTCGAGAATTACATGAAGCGCTAGTTAGCAACGTTGAATTAGAAAGTATAAAACGGCGAGCGCTTGAAATACGAACAAGACGGCACCGAAATTCTGTGTTTCGTCGTTGTAACCTGGCGGGTATGGTGGGCTCAAGGAGCCTCACTGAAGCAGGCGTAGTAATCAAATATAACCTTGGGCTGGCCGCTTTTGTAGCTGACACGTCAGGCGACTTCTGCTTACGGAGCAAAACTCTTTAGTCGTGGATTGCTCTGTTGCCATATTCCGTGGAAATCGACGACTATTTATGATACTTTGCCATCAGCGCCTGCTACGTCACCCTGTGATCAGAGGGTTCGGCCACCGTTTCCCGTCACTTAGTTGGTTGACAGGAACGCGACGCGTAACCTCAGCCACGTATACTTCGTCACTATCGACTCCCTGTCATGATCTCATAGGAGTTTGATAGTTGAACGATCCATACCCGTAACCGTCCAGCGTCAATCGCTAAACCCCAGTCTAGACCCTGGCCTTCACGGCACGCCGGAGGCGCTTTCAATCATGTGGAGATAGGCACGCCGCAGGCGAAAGTAATTGAGATAGGCAAAAAGATAGGCATATGCCTGACTTGCCTTAATTTACTTTAAACGTGCCTATCTATTGATGGCATTTGCCGGAAATAAATGCCTGAAACGAGCCCTGAAACTTTAAGGCGCCCCAAGACAAGCACCACACTAATTTCAAGCATTTATGTGTGAATAGCAAAATGCACTTGAGATAAGCATGAAGGTAGGCATATGCCTGACGTGCTGGAATTTGCCTCAAACGTGCCTATCTATTGAATCCGTTTGCCTTACTAAATTCCGAGACGTGTCTGAAACCTTTTCGGCGCCACAAGACAAACCCTATACTAATATCAAGTGGTTTTGTGCGAAGGGGAAAATTGCCTGAAAAACTGCCTCAAACTTGTTTAGCGCCTCAACGAAAATTCTCAAGGCTTATCACAGTGACTGAGAATCGTGACGGGACGGGACGGGACAGATTTTACCCGTTTGGCGGGGAAAAAAAAATGAAAACGGGACGGTAAAATGAGGACAGAAAAAATTGGCGGGACGGGACAGCGGGTGCCAAATTTCGCGACGGGACGGGACGGTATAAGTCAACGGGGCTGATTTTCACGACGGGACGGGACGGTAAATGTTTTTTCCCCTCGGCGGGACGGGACGGTAAATATTTTTTCTCTCGGCGGGACGGGACGGTAAATATTTTTTTCCTCGGCGGGACGGGACGGTAAATAGTTTTTTCCTCGGCGGGACGGGACGGTAAATATTTTTCCCACGGCGGGACGGGACTGTAATTTTCTGTTTCTTCGGCGGGGCGGGACGGTAAATATATATTTTTTTCTTTCCCGCCGCAAGGTCGGCGCGGTTGTACGTGAAAAATTTCCCGCACACTGCTGGTTCCGCGAAGGGAGCCGTCCCGACGCGGACGTTTGCTTCTCGACCCGCGGAGCCCAAGCCCCGAGAAGTGCTGCCACTACACGGGCGACGTCTTCTGATTTCTTCCACCCCTGCCCCAAGCACTGTTGTTGTTGCGTTGCCAGCTCATGGTGGCTGTTCTGGTGGTTGTGCTTGCGCTGTGTTACTGGTGGTTGTGGAGCTGGAGGCGGTGGCGGCGGCGGTGGTGATTCTAGTGCCGCTGCTGGTCGATCGACCCCGCCGTGAGATAGGCATCCATGGCGTCCGTGCTGGTCACACCAGAGATGTTAGGAGCCAGCACTTTCACCCCTTGACAGAGAGTAACTTTGCATTGGCATTGACATGCTTTGACTGACACCAAACTACTAGGTTTTAATGTGTGTAACACTCGGCCCTACATCGCCTCAGCAAAGACGAATGCATCGTAAGGGATTTGGTTCATCTCGAAGAGGACAGGGTTGTCGGAAAAGAGGAACCGTTGGCATGCGTGCAAAGGGCTGTGTGGGGCATGTTGTATGCAGACGATGCAGGAATAGTCTCGAAGTCGGCGGAAGGCCTTGCGAGAATGATGACAGTCATCGTGACTGTCTTCGAAGCAGTAGGTCTCACGGTATCCGAGAAGAAGACAGAGACGATGCTCCTACGAACACCGGATCAGACGTTTACCACCTCACCGCTCGCGATCGAAGCTGCAGGCCAAAAGTATAAACAGACGACCCAGTTTTTGTACCTAGGAGGCATTATCCACGAGAACGCTGACCTCTCCTTCGAAATCGAGCGACGAATCCGTCTGATGCGGGCATGCCTCAAACGGTATGGTCCGGAACTGTACGATAGGACGAACGCACCGCTTAGTCTGAAAGTCCGGATGCTGAAGGCCGAGGTGATTGAGACCTTGCTGTACGGTTGCGTGACGTGGACCCTCAATGCGGACCACTTCGCCAAGCTTCGATCAGCCCACCACGAAGTCCTTCTGCGAGTCATTGGTTTCCAGCGCCGACTACGCACCGACCACACCACTCTCTCGTATGCGAAGGCGCTCAGGATAACACGATGCGAAAGTATCGAAACGACCATCCGTAAACGGCGACTCTTCTTTGCGGGGGCTGTGGTGCGGCAACACGAGGGGCGATTGCCCAGTCGGTTGATGTTCGAGACGATCGCTGGTGGGGGGAGCCCGAAACCAGGCGGGCAGCCTAAGACTTGGCCTAGGGCAATTGCTGAGGACCTTAGAGTGTTCAAAGCCACAGAGGGATCAACGGAAGACTCCCCCTTAGTCTTTGGAGTTGGGACCGCACTGTGGCCCACTGCAGCAAAACAGACGGGAAAGTGGTACCGGGGAATCCTCGAAGCAGCTGAACAGTTCATGGGCAGGTGGCACGAGGCTGAGGCAAAGCTGAGTAGACAGCGCCGTGCATCCGCTGCAGGTAGTGTTAGAGGGAATGGGGGGAGGGGTAACAGCAGGAGGGGTAGAGGGAACACCGTACAAGTGTATAGGGGCAGGGGGGGGAACAGGAGGAGTAGAAGGGAAACCGCGGTAGAAGAGAGTAGCAGAGAGACCGCAGATAGGGTAGCAAGGTACCAGGCCGACTAATAGGTTGGACGTTTCTTTGCTACTCGTACCGCCAACTGCTGCGGCCATTCGGTATGCATTTTGATTTTTTTCCCTTCTTATCCTTATGAAAGAAGTACTACATAGTGGGTGGGTGACGAGCGTATTTTGGCCCACTCACTATTGCTCTTTTTACTTAGTTAAGTGTTCACCGGGATGCATAGTCCCCTTTTTCCTTCTCGTATCTTTCCCCTTGCACGTCCCTTTTGGCTCATGCTTGGGGTAAGTATGTATGTGTCTGAGCTTTGGCTTCCCATTTTATTTATTTATTTGGGATTCTTCTCCTTTTCTTTTTCTTTTTCTTGTTCTTTTTCGGTTTGGTTTTTTCGTTGCTTCTCTTTCTTTATGGTGTATTTTGGTTGCTGGCGTATGTATGTATGTTGTGTCGGCCGCACCTAGTGCGAAGGCATGGTATTACGTAGGCTATTAATGCATTACGGTGTGTTATCTCTGTGTCGTAGTCTGTGACCACAGAGCTCGTATCTTTCTAGGGTGAAGAATCAGCACGGACACTGGGCTTGCTGGATGTCGACGAGTAGAAGAACGGTTTAATGTGAAGAACACACACACACACACACATCCTTGACAGCGCACGTTGTGCGTCCCGCTTGATGGCATGTCTCCTGAAATCTTTTTGGGCCACACCTGTACTGGTGTGATCGTGAGTTGAGTGGTCTCTGTGCTGTGTGTGTCGTGGCGAGCCTGTGCAGGTGGTGTGTTATGATACTACTTTTCTTTCAGTTGGGAGTGTAAATATGAAGTAAGATTGTTTAAGAAAAATGAAAAGACAAAACAATACCACTAGGTATACACTTACTACTTGGTAGTAATTTTCATTCTTTTTCGTAGATGGCAATATTTGTACTTACGTTCATTTGAAAGTATATAAAAACAAAACATCAACCAGCTGTTGATCAACACCACGAGCACAGCTTTTTCTAGCAGAAGTAAATGTGGTGCCCAGCAATTTCAGATCACTGACCACGTACTATATAAGCAAGACGATGAAAATACGTGATCTGTGAGTTCGACTGATTAATAATTGAATAGTTGATAGCCAATTTTGCAAGCTAGGTAATACGCCTACTACTATTCTGTACGTATTTCATTTATAGATGGGAGTTGTGCACGATTTATGATAACACACATGTATTTATATAGGAATTACTATTGAAGTTCGGTAACTCGAAATTGCTTGATTAATTTCGTAATCGTGGTGGAAATGGATGGCAACAGACGACCACGAATGAATGTTTCTTGTAGGGGAAGAGGCCAGTTATGTCTGCCGGAGGCGGTGCAACGACGGGACGGAACGATAATTTCCTACGGGAGAGATTTTATCGGCGGGACGGGACGGTATTTTTTCGGTGTCACGGCGGGACGGGACGGTAATTTGTCGGTGTCACGGCGGGACGGGACGGTGCCACGGCGGGACGGGACGGTAATTTCCAACGGGAGAGATTTTATAGGCGGGACGGGACGGTTAAGTGACGACGGTCAGGGATTTTGTGGGCGGGACCATTTTGACGGCGGTTTTACCGTCCCGTCCCGTCCCGCCGTTATCGCCGTTACCGTCTCGCCGGAATTACCGTGATAAGCCTTGAAAATTCTAGACTAGTTTCGAGTTGGTTTCAAGCGATAAAGTGCCTGAAAAAATGCCTGAAACCCGTTTAGTGCAGCAATGATGATCCCAATACTAAGATCAAGTAGTTCCGTTTCAATAGGTGAAATGCCTGAAATAATGCATTCAAACATACGTAGCATGTTTGTTTTTTAATACCGGTATGGAACAAGCCGTGATGCAATACAGCACCTTCAGCTGACGTAGAACGATATATCAGCAGTAGCACGAAGATATACCAGTCCCTGGTATACGGAGTACCAGTACTCTCATGACGAGGTAGCTTATTGATCGATCTTCGACTACCACGTACCACCTATCAATGCGTGCAAGCACCTGGTTCATCAGGCAGCGTAATTTGGACGGATCTACTCACCGGGTTGAATACCCGTTCCTAAAACAAAAAACGTTATATTTTGATGCGTGTGCAGCGAACACTCTGCTAAGAAGAAAACAAACGAGGTTCGAATCGCACCACAATCTTGCATGTGTGCATGCAGGGTCGAGAAAAATACCAAGCTCCAGTGTTGATTACGGCCTCAAATCACACATCGGCCGCATCGTCGTTAGTCTAGTTATGGGTCACACCAAAGACTACGCCCGCACCCCGCACTTGTCCAATGCACTGAGTGCTCTCTGTGTATTACTCTAGGACGATGTGCCCGCAAAGTGGCGCTGCCGGAGCGAACTAGTAAATAATATGCGGGTGCACAAGTTACTTTACATCGTAGTGTCCCCGTTTTCAGAGATGTTGGCTCTGGGCTGTGTGCTGTGCAACTGCTACGGGCTACGGGGACCATACAATAAATGTATCCCCTTTCCCCTGATTTTGGGAGTTCCAGATGACTGTCGTTTTTTATGTGACTGAAATGCCTGTAAGCGTGCCTGGCAAAATATATGAAAGGTAGGCACGAAAATAGTAGTTCAGGCACGCCTGTTTCAGAAACAGCAGTGCAGGTATATTTTCAAGCATGCCTTAAGACTAGGGTCTTCCCCAGGCGGAGTATTTCAGTCTGCGTCTGATGACGTTGACCGTAGAAGCCATTGACAAGATGGACACTTCGTGGCGAGAATCCTAAACTATTCAACTAGAATGGTCGGAGAAGCGCGTACTGGTTGAGGTATTCATGCCATGGATATTGGTACGATTGATACGTTTCAAGCAATCTACAATCGTTGAGGATAATATTGTCCTCGTTTGTGGCCAAAACAAACGGTTATAGAGCCTCCGATGGCGACCACGTTGTGAGAGAGAAAGTAGATAATGTCCATGAAGTTCCAAGGTAGTTAACTTTGTTGATATCGACTGGGTTTAGTTTGGCACCTCGCATGTAAGTCTAGGCTTCGCGTACCATGACGGTCTTGATATGCGTGAGCCGGCCAAACCAACGTTTGCCACGCACGTGTTGTGTTCGTCCTGTGTGTTTTTCTGACGTCCTCCAAAAATGCACGCAAATGTGTCAAGTGAATGGGACACATCCGCTGTACTACTTTCGACGTGCGTAGACCTCTACGTACGACCAACGTCACCTAAACAATTAGGTGCTCCTGACGGATGGTTGTATACCTCTGACATGCCATACCCTTTGCAGCCCATCCCTTTCAAACGTACGTGCCTGCAGAGCAGTCACCAGTAGACGTTATTTCGACGTGTACATATATACTTGAGGACTTCCTCCGCATCTACTTCGCCTTGAGCGCAAACCCTGTAAAGTGTCATCTACGTGTAGTGCCAATGGCACACTTAGTTCAGGCACAACTTTCATCAATACATGTACTTGATTAGACAGTGTACAGTTATACCTCATGACACATTCTGCATGTGCAATTGCTTGTAAACTGATAATACGCTCTACACGAAGTGCCACTGCTGCACTAATCCGGGCAGAAATATATTGGGTGGCCATCGACATGGAATGGCTACCGTCGGTGACTGATATTGTCATCTCAACATATTACTCATTGTGCGAATGGACAATCCAAAAAAAAACTTCGTACTATATTGTTAAGAACAGGCTGTTTTAACACTCTAAACATTCATATATATTTTTTTTTATTTTTTTATTCGTCACTTTTACTTTCCAGCCCACTCTTAGGAGGTTTTACCCTCGACGATCTTCTGGACAAGCCGTGGTCACAGGTGTCGTCCCATCTGCCCCCCGGAACTTGTCTTTATTTTTTGTCGCGCACAGGGTTCAGCATTCCCACTGCTCGTCGATTTTCATCTAGCGTAGACAACTCACGCTTTCGCGCTTTCCGCTTATCAAATGTTTATGCAAGACAAAGTCGCTATGAGCATGCACTCGGTGAGACTTGAACCCACGAAATGGATCTTGACAGGCACGCGGACCACCTACCAAGCTACCGGGGACGCGTACCTCGAAATATTCATTTTGACGGGGATAAAACTGGATACTTGCGATGTGTAGAGGACGGCTTAGAGTGGAATGATATTGTCGGCGGAACAGCAGAGGAATTTCCTTACACAGTGGTTGAAGGCAACCGCCATTCATCCAAAGTTGCATAAGCGTCCACAGCTCGTCATGTGGGTGCATATTGACTTTCGGTGAAACGAGTACTACAATACTGGGATTAGTCGCTCCACAAACAAGCGCCACGTGCAAACGGACAGATCCCCTCTTTTGTCTATTTTGAGGCTTGCCTTTCCACGAACAATTAACAAAAAACGCAACGTATTGTTTTGAAGAAATATATGTGTTTCCATGAAAATCAACATTATCGTTGAGAATTTGGATATTTGTGACAGATGTCGATCGCACTACTGAAACTAAGGTTCAACATTGAACAATTCTGACATACATATCGATATTTTGCAGTAATCGGTATTGTTGTGGGCAAGACGCCTCGACCCGCAATATCAGCAATGTTTTATACCCTGCTTTACGAGCCCGCCGACGTTATCGTGTAATGTGAAGGTGGAATTGACACATAACGTCATCATTCATCACATACATACATATATATATATACCTATGTATAAGAGACACTCCGATCACCGGATCTGTGACTCACAATTGGGAAAAGCGGATGTGCAACGACTGTACTACGACCGAAAATATTCTCCTTTGCGTTATGAAGACTATAGACAAGAATGAAGCTCAACACATGTCGAGAGACATTCTAAGATGGAGGTCAACCTAACTTTTCAGTGGCTCCTCACTTAAGGAGCTCCATTCCTCACCCGAAACTGACTACAGCCATACTTAAAACTACATCCCGATGGATACTTTCATTGCCTAGTATTCAAATACTTCATTTTCGGAACAAGATTAGGAATCCGACGATTTTGGGTTAAGGACCCCCGTCGTGCAGATAATGTTAGCGGAAATGTGCTACCTCTATCGTAGAACGCGTCTAGACCTACCATAGTCTAATGTTCTCGATGCGAACCACTCGTCGCACGCTACCATCTTCGTTTCAGCCCTGGTCGACGCCAACGACAGGAATTGGGTAGACGTGGACGCCAATGGGCACGACGTGAGGAAGTCCGGGAGCGTCTGCAGCACGCATTTCTGCGTTCTCTCCAACGCCTGGGACGACGACGTTGGGGCCAACTCTGGCTGGTCATGTTAAAGGGACATCTTTGACAGCTCTGAAAAAGATGATATAATATATGATATATTTTTTTAAATGCTGACTTTTACTCTCCAGTCCAACTCGTAGGAGGATTTACCCTCCGCGATTTTCTGGACAAGCCGTGGTCACAGGTGTCAACCCTTCTCGCCCCCGGTACGTGCCGTTATTTTTGTAGCGCATAGGCTTCATCATTCTCACTGCTCGTCGATTTGTATCGAATGCACAGCAAACTAACGCTTTCACGCAAGAAATAGTCCCTTGGAGCATGCACTTGGTGACACTCGAACCCACGAAATTGATCTACATAGGCTCGCGGACCACCTACTAATCCACCGGGGACGCCTATGCGGCGTCATGAACTCCTTCAAAGAACCCCAAGAGATTGTCAGGATTCGTATATCGCCGTCCTCAATGTGATGAGAACGCCATGACGGTGGACGCTTTCGACCACGGTGACCACCAGGGACGCATGCTACTGTAGAGGTGTACCATTTGCTTTCTGAGGCTCCTCACCTGAGGAACTCCAAACTTCATCTGAAAACTGACTTCGGCCACTTGAATTGTATCATAATGAATACTTTCATCGGCCAATTATCCGATTTGTTCATGTTCGAAAACAAGATAGGCATTCCGACAATTTGGGGTCAACGGAACCCGTCATTCAGAACAATTATTATCGGAAAGGTGCTATATCTATCGTAGAACGCGTCCATAGTATAACCACGTGCAACGGTTCGATGCTTGTCTACAAGAGGTTAACCACTTCACTGATAAAATCTACGACATGAATATGTTCCTCGACGGCCCTAAGTGGAACACTGATGTCTGGCTGAGCATCACGGAGATGTAACCACACTTGAAATGATCCTACACAAAAGGCTGGGTCATCTAGTACCAGTATAAAGGACACCCAGTCAGGCATTGAAAGAGGTGGGTGCTACGAGCATGGGTGTTTGGCATGTATGACGCCATTACATCACGATCATCGACGGGCAGGGCTGCCTGCATACCCTGATGCCTGTTTTCAAGAGAAGCTACGGCTATCGAGAAATGCAGGCGTTTGGGGCGTTACAGTGGGTGCGTTTTGTTAACAAGCTGTCCACAAAAACGTGTGGGAAAGGAAGGTGGTGGCTGCGTTGACTAAAGGATGCAATGATATCGATGGCGAGGCTATTATAAGCTCCAGGGTATATTGATACAACACTAAATAGTGCAAAGAAGCCATTCTTCAACGGCCCAAGCCGACCGTACATGTTCATGGGTTATATCAGTGTTCCGTGGGCTAGCTTCACGCAATAGTTTGTCTCCCTACCTACCCCGTGGGACGACTCGACACGATGGAACTGTTGTTCAAGTTGAAGTGACCGGTGATACGCGGCACCACTAAACACTATCACGGTGATTGAGCTGTTTTACGATAAAGGTTCACCCAAAAATGTCTGAGGCTCCTTACTTGCAGAGCTCCATACTTCACCCGAAAACTGATTTTAGCAAACCTCAAATTGCATCCCGATGAATAATCCCATATCCCAGGTATACGAAAATATCCTTATTCGAAACAAGATTGGCATTTGCGACGATTTTGGGTTAAGGAGCCCCGTTATTCACGTTCATTTTAGCTGAGATGTGGTACCTCTGTCATAGAACGCGTCGAGTTTAGGTGGTTTTGAGCGGAAACAAGTTCCCGAGTACAGTCCGTATACATGGGCGTCAGTCCCACTCCAATATCCTCACATTCGCTGCGTCTTGTTTGTTTATTCGATCATGTTATCCAGCAGTATTTGCCCTGCCGATGAACCAACGCACGCTTTATGCTTTGTATAATTCTACATCCCCCTTGTGTAATTGATCAGGTGCAATTCTTGGTGAACTAAAGCTTGCAAAGATGAAAATATAAGAACCTAGCCGTCACGCTACGAACGACCAAGTGTCGTAAATCTCCTGGTTGTTGAGGTTGAATCACACTGTGGTGATGTTTGAAGTAGATATATGGAATCGACCGCTGACAACGAATAACTAGGCGGGCACCACTCTGCGCGTGCCGACAGGGGCAGAATGGGTTGACGTCGGCTCGCGATAATCGCAAAACATCAACCGTAATGTAAAAGGGCAGGGAGATCTGGTGGTATGCCCCAACATAGATATAGTACCACTGAGAGGGAGAGCGAGAAGCAATCAGAAGATATTGAATGGGACGGGGAGAAATTTTGCGCATCGGCACCAACATAGCGTTGTGACAGACGCTGCAGCAGGACGTTCAATCAGAGGTTTCTATTATATATAATTATATGATATTGGGGCCGACTGCTACGACGTGAAACATTGTCCAAACGCTACTTTCTATCATCCGGCGAATGGTCTCACATAAAAGACGCCATACTTGAAGGCAAAGATTCATCACGGTAACTGTTTTTTTTCGACTCTGGGAGGAATAATCTGTTGTTCGTGTTAAGCATGTGTAAGGGGTGGCTGCATCGCGGCAGGAGTGCCGAACCGTTGTCTGTGCTTCTTGTACGTACAACGGACTTTAGCGGAGGGGTGTCAAGTCTGGCATCGATCTAGTGGCGATTAATACATACTTCGCCTCCCCTAATAAGGACACTATTGCGCACTACGCGTGCTTACCTCTATCGCGCGAATTACTGTATGACCAGCTATAACATCTTTACTTCTTTATTTTGAAGACACACGCGCCAACAAAATACTAGAGAGAACCACGAAGTCCGAAAGAGTTTATAGGTTGAGCAACGAAACTTTATTATGTGAGTGTCTACATCATTACCACAAAAGTCGTGTGTCATGTCGTGTGGGGGGTTGTGTGGAAGGTCTTCCGAAATATACGGATCTTCGATGAAAACCATCGTGTAGCGAGGTAGTGAGTGACCAAACAGGTAGCTGAGGCACCTTCGCTTGTTTCATCTAACAAATGTTCGGAGGTGAAAACGCGGCCGTGCTTGCATTCAAGCGAAAAGACGATACTGGTACACTAATTTATATCTTTCAAATGGGTGTTGTTCGTGCTGACTACCGAAAGCCCCCGGCTTTACATCATGGAACTGCGGATGCTTTTTGTAGGTGAATTAGAAAAAGTAATAACTCCACGCTCATGTCGTCTATACGACAGATTGAAATTTACGAGTATGTTAAGTTGCCTCGCCTAGGGGGTCATCTACCTTACTGGGCCGAAGCGACCACCCTTCCACACTGAATGCCATCTCTCCGCAATAAAATCACCTCCGGTCATTGGAAAAGCAAAAATGCCCACGTTGACCACTAAGGTTTGTTGGCTACCACCACCCTGATTTCAAAGGGCATCCAGTCCACATCAACGAATATATCACTATCACCTGGGGTTCACAACGAAGCAGCGGAATAGTGCGTGACGACACCATGCATGGAAGACAGGAAAGAAAGCGAATATAGCCTTGGGTATAGGCGGTCTCTTACGCACGGTTGTTCAGAGCGAATGTTAGTCACCCTCAGAACAAGCCGCCCGGATTTTGCTTTCTGACCGACTTAAAGCTGCAAGTGGAACCGCGATCATATCTTTATCGTCAGTGCATGAACAAAAAACGTCAGTCTATCGGCTGACATCTTCCACAGCAGATATCGCCAATCCCGGCCGTGCTGTTGGCGATCAACGGTATAGCAGGCAACCAATACGGGTATGCTCACGCGCTACAATCCCCCCCCCTCGGAACCTGCCTGTAGGTGTCAGAAAGTACCAAATTTAACAGTTTACCACTTCGACCCCCTTACGGCTACCCCGCCTGTTTCATGGGCAGGTGTGATACATGTACTACATGCTCCCCAAGGCAAACGTATCAAATATTCCCTGTCGTGGGGCTACATCACCCCCAATTGATGCCACCCCTCCACCATAAGCCATTTCTGTTGAGCAAATATCAAGTGTACCGTCCTCCTCGTCACTGGGGCTCGTGAGATATCGTCCCACTACACAAACCTATCCCGGGTGATATCAAAGCGAATTATATAAACTCCTATATGTATCATCCGGAGTAGTGTTGTAGTCCAAACACGGATGCTACTTTCTGAGCCCCGAGTACATTGAGGTTGTCCAGTCGGGAAATAGGCAGGCTCAATGTCGACGGGCCGGCAATGACTTCGCGGACTCTGCGCGACCGTATTCCCCCCAACATATTCCATGTACATGGTTATGATTTTGTACGGTATTGCATGTTTTACGACTCCAAACTATGTGTTGGATGTGTGACAGCGATTTCTGCGTGATTTTGTTCCATTTGGGCTCGAAACAAGCACTAAGCGTCGGAATTGTTTCCTTCGGACTCGAACAATATTCTAACTCACATTCGCTCAAACTCAACAACATGCGACGTTATGACGCCCTAACACAATGGTCGATGGACACGTCAACTGCGGTGTCAATAATACTCAGGTTAGGCAGCCAACGACCACATCAGAACGAACACCAAACAACAAGGTATCGGATTCGGATTGATGTTCTTTCTGGATCTCTGTATTGTGTATCAACCAACGGACTGGATACACGGCAAGATTCGCACGCCAGCTCCACGGCTAATGTACACCGACTGCTCGCAACCGGAGAGCAGCCTGCTTGACACCGATTGATGATGCATACACATAGTGAAGGTACACGTTTCACTCTTTTTTGGTATGGCTTTTCTGTGACCACGGGCCCCTCACGGAAGCGGCAGATGCTTCATTCCACCAAGAACTCCACCTGGACATTTAGCGGGGGTTGAGGAGACGGAATAACGAAGAACTTTGTTGTTAAATTATCTGTGGCCAATTGTGGGTGGGTTGCCAGGTCGCGAAGTGAACGCCCAAGAGGCAGAGTAAGATAAGCGCAACCGGTCTAGCCGCCCCAATGGAGACGAACTACCTCTGGACAAGTGGTGTTAATCGATGGAGAGTTGAATGAACAACTGTAGTGGGTAAGCGTCTTGATACCCCTATGCTCCAAGATTTGACATGTGTCTTACAGCAGTCACGGTACAACAAAGGAGAATTTCCATGTTGTGTTGCCAACATATTCGGAATGTTGGCCAAAATGAACCCGTGCCGAGAAGACTCATAAATGCGGTGATAAAACTGTCCGCATGCGTTTCGCCATCCTATAGGTGGTTACGTTTCTGCATTTCGAAACTATGATGTCGACGAAACAATCCGAACTAGTTGAAGGCCATCGCTACCCAGGCCTCGTCTATTCCCTTATATGCATCTCAAGCAATCAATACTTCGTTGAGTCAACGTACTTGAACCCCACCAACCTCGCACACACGCTACACTTAGCTAATCACAATTCCAACGCGCAGCGGTGTTGGAGCGAGAGCTCGGGGCTGACATTAAGATATGCTTGACATTTGAAGAGCTTGTTTTCGTGTTCCTCCAGAAGAGTGTAGACACTTTGATAGCAATTTCACGTAATACTTCGAGGGCAGTATGCCGCAATTTCTGCACGGCAGTGTTTGCATTTTAATGGCACCCTGGAGACGGGTGAAGGCATATATCTCGTGTATGCCGCCCTAGGAGTTGAGTGGGTGCAAGTTGCGGTGTAAACTCATCTATGGTCACCAAGTGCACAAATTAGAAAAAAAAAAATCGAACTTCGACTCAGTGTCCTTTCTTGTTCGCAGTTGTGTATACTCCCCCCTCGCACCTCGACGATGCTCAGCCACACATCACTGTTCCACGTAGGGTCGTCGAGGCAAAGCTTGGGTTCTATGGTGTCGTCGATGTAGACACTGAAGTTTTGGTGTGCAAGTGTCGAGCCTCTGGACGTGATTGTGCTGTGGTAGTCGCCGTTGTTGAACAAATTGAGCGTTCGGGTGTTCTCGTCCCCCTTGTAGAAGGCGATACGCAGCCATAGAATCTCCTGAGCGTCCTCGAAGTAGTACGTGATGCAGCATCCCTCGTCGTCATCAGAGCTGTCTAGGATATATCCCTGACATGACCAGCGAGACGCTGGCAGTCGACTGCCGTCCCGAGTGTTCTCAGGCACGCAGCCGTTAGGGCTGCAGCCTCCGTCAGATGTCCTATTGTCATACCCGGTGGCGTCGACGTCGACCCAGGTCCTCTCACGGGCATCGACCAGCAGTCCTGGGAAGGGGGCAGATTGCAACGAGGAGTTTGTGTTTGGGGACATAAATGAAGTATCGCACTCTGTGGGTTGTCAGAACTTTTCATATCTACTCTGGTATTGGAGAGGTAATTGCTAAGGTAATTGTCCCACGGTATGGTTTGTCTAATTTGTTTCTCTTGTCTGTATTCGTCAGAACATTGGCGGTTATAATTTCGGTTTGGGCTTCTTGATCTCGAGGTGATTTTATTTTGGTGCGCAAGGAAAATATATTGTTGACATCACCCACAATCACGCACGCGAGCCCGTCATCAGCTTTAGACGCACGCTGGCGTACTACACCAGTGCGAATTTTGAATATACACTATCTAGACTAGATGAACTTTTGTACTTGTTGCATAACGTGTCATCATTAAATATGATGTCGTTGTAGTGTAAACCGACACCGTATAGCCGCTTCCAAGTATGCAAAGAAGACTCCCTGTACTGTTTATGGAATGCATGTCTTTGTCGTTTCGTCCACCCGCATTAAAAACAATGAAAATGACGATAGTTCCAAACAAATATGTGGGGCAAGGGTTCTCAGCGAATAATCTTACTTGAAATCTCTTGGAGCAATTTCTAGGAGTCTGAAAAATATATTCGAAAACAATCCCACATACGGTTTAGCCCTTTCGCGTGAAACTGTTCGAAGAAAAAGTCATCACACATAGCTGAATCTTCGTATTGGTTTTAGATCGATTTTTTCGGCGTTATTTTAATTGTAGACAGCCGGCCTTTGTTGTGAAGGACAGCCACGCCCAAAGTGCACTGTCAAATTCCGCGCGTGCACGGATATCTTAAGAAGAGCAGGTACTTGCGGGCCCCCAGTCGTTCCGAGCGACAACGTGTTTCACCGCATTTGTCGTTTGCGGTTAGAGCCCGCGAGCTTCACGATATACACGCGCTTCCGCCTAGCTGCCATGACGAACATACCGAACGACAGAGGAAAAAACGGGATATGTGGGCGAAACAAGGACGGCTTATAGTTGGAGTGCGGCGATAGGCACGCACGTCGAAAACAGTGGCAGCCAATGGTAAGCGAAAGCAGGGCGGCCCTGCTGTGGCGATAGGTAGGTATATGTGATGCCCGTTCCCGACAGAACGGAAGTGAGTTCGCGGGGGTGGAGGATGTTGCCTTTATGTCTTGGGAGTAGGGAGAGCGAGGGGGCGGTGCACAACCGAATCTGTGACTTGGCGACTGCAGGGTCAAGGATCAACCGCAATCGGAGTGATACCCACAGATGATTTACAACGACCGCGTTCGCGTAATGGAATGATGCTGGTACATTTCGCTGTAAATCTTGTCCGCCACGAACGCCGATCGCAATTTCGTCTCACGTGTTATATAATATATGTAATACTGACTCTAGTGAGCAGCGGAAGAGAGTGACACGACCGTTGGTTTTGTTTAGGGCCTAGGGCTGGAGTTAGCAGCGAAATTGTGTGCCATAAAAATAAGACCAACAAAATGTCAATCATAGCCAGACCTCTTATTAGGATGAACATATATTTTTATTTGCTCGTTTTTCGGTACGAACCAGTTCGAGGTATTCCAAGGCATGTATGTACATCAACTTGCACAAAAAAAGGGAAAGAACGACGTCGTAAGACCAACATTAAGCCATACAAGGTCGGCTTCGCTTTAGTGGGATGGCACCCACCGGCAGCCCCGCGCTTGTCTGTAATGGTCGGGGATCTCGCAGGAAAACGGAGACGGTAAATGCGACATTATTATTAAGGGGTGCATCTGTATAGGCAACAATCCTACCGCAGAATAGCCACAGCGGCGACACAATGTTTTAATCGTCAATTGGTGTCCAGACTCGACGTCTTGTCGTTTGGTTTCTCATACCTTGGATTTTACATGTTTTGGGTTCCATTTTTCTCCGTAGAAATTGGTACGTTCTGGATACTATACTCGTATGTTTTATTTTTTTATTTTTTCGTGTACCGCAGTAACCTCGTCCGACGTACGAGCGAAATCCGGAGAACACTTCGCCCATAAATCATGGCCGCACGGGCTCACGGGCCGTGTACTTGTGTGTCTGGTCGCAGGGGAGACAGCACTGAAGTGCACCGACCATCGACATACTCACATAGCATAGCTGTCTTCTGTTGCACTTTATTGAGGTTTATAATTGTGTGCCGAGCCCCGGATCGGCCGTGTTTCGTTTCCGGGGTACGAAGCGTACGTAATATCTATTTCGTATACCTTGAACGTCTGTATCATATACTGTTGCTCAGTATCTGACGAATTTTATTTAAGTCAACTGCCTCTATCAACGTCATTATTTTCTTTTTTGGTTTCTGAAAATACTCTAATACACTGGAGTATCTGCTGCATATGCACTACATGGCAAACTACTCATGGTGACGGGAGCAGCAGTACACGCAGCAGCAGGAAGTAGTCATCGAACGTCTTGTGTGTGTGAAGACCACGACAACAACAGCAAGTGCAGTAAACAATATCCGAGTGTCTTGAGAATAATGCGTAGTCAGAATAAAAAAGGAATCAAATCCACAGCCACTTGACACCAAAAAAGGAAACAATAGGTCTTTAGATAATAAACAACAACGAAAAAATGGCGTTTTCGCACCCGGAGGACCTGACATCACTGTTAGAATAAAGTACGTGAAACTCGTACTGCTATGGCAACTTGGTTTAGAAATTGGTCGATTGATATTGACTTCAACTCGAGAGAAGAAGAATGATATATCGGAACCACAACTGCTCCTACATTAAACGAGTATATAGCACGCTTCGCATTTCACGCCGCTGGCGCGCCCAATGCCGCCACAGTCAGGGTCGGAATGGATGAGAAAGGCGACCTACGTCTCGCGAACAGCGCAACGTAAGGTTATAACCTCGACGCAATTTTGCTCTCGGCTCTAAATTATGTTCTAGAACACCTTTCATACCGCTGACCGTCAAACTAATGTGTTATGGTATATACCAAGGTACTTCTAAATATTTACGACAGGTGTTGATCCTAAGCTGAAATGTAGTATTTACAAAGAAACGCCACAGACATTTTGCACGTTGACCGCACATAAGTTTATTTGGCTATGCCCGTTATTAGAGATATATTCCGAACCATGTTATTTATGCGTCCTAGCCAAGCTGTTTACGAGTGGTTTTTAGTTTTTCCTCTGCAACGTTCAAATCTCTGGATACCCAATTAGGCCATAAAAACAATCAAGTTTCCCGGAGAAAACTAAAAAAACTTAAAAAGATTACGTCACGGGTGAGGGGATAGCAGGGGTTCATAGAAAACGATTCTCTAAGTTGAGGGTAAATCTTCAAACACGTCGTGGACATTGGATGCGAACGATGCTTGGCACTGTAGGCTTGAACCAGCTCGCATATATTCGAGCATTGAAAATCACACACCGGTGGTTTTCTGTTCAGAATAACGTATACCTGGTAGTATATATTCCCTTCAAATATTTACAGCACCCGCGAGGGGAATAGGTTCTACACGGAATCTTAGAACGAAATCAGATACTGATGAAACTTGCAATCGGCGACTTTTACAAAGCAATAAGTCATCCCCAATCAATCTGTGGATGCCTTCGATTGTGCACTAGCTGTATCTAAGACTGAACAGTATTTGGAATACAGAATTATTCTATTAATAGATTTCTTTGCGTTTGCTGACCAGACACACCCGTAGGTTTGGAGGGGATTCGGCAAGGATGTTTCATACGCCCACACGTATGCTCAATATAGTCGACCCTCCCGAGCACTTTCGTGGCATTACCGACCCAGGCAGGTGGTTGAAACGACTGGGGTAGAGGTAGGACCCTGCTTTTTATTACCCGGGTACCCGGCGGGTTTACCCGGGCGCGTTCTACACTTCGACGCGTAGGGTCCGAGCTCGAACACCGCGGTGTTTGGGGCCTTAGGGTATTTTCGTCGTGGGGAACAGAGTACTCGTCAGCACCAGGATAAACTCCTGGGGGTGCGAGAGCGGCTACGACTTCGCCGACAGCAACAGCAGCAACAACTACGATGGGGGGCAAAACAAAAGTCGAGGAATTGGACGAGGAGGTCAAGGCGGCCGGAGAAACCGGGTACTCGGGTACGCGCGGCTTTTCGGGTACCCGCGGGGAATTGGTATTTCCGGTTCAGTATGCCTGGACAATATAATTAGGAATTCCTTTCAACCACATGTCACCCACCGAAACACATCAACCAGCTACATCTAACGCTGAAGAGGCACTTTGCTGGGCGCAATTACGACCCAAACGTCGAGAGATCTTGCCGCGGTCTATCAAGAAACTGAAATATTGGCCTGGGGCGATATTTCTGATTGTTCCGCCGAAAGGTCAACGGTGCCGGTGCGAAGCGCGCGCGAAAGTGATGCGGACGGCAGCAGCGACGACGGCAGAGACTCTGCAGGCCCTGGCATTGACAGCAGCGGCAGTTGGAGAATAATAAGACGAGGAAGATATCGATGGCTTCGTCGAAGAGGTAATAACTCCTGCCGGCATTCTAAGGAAAATGACGGTGTTTCGGGTGCTGCCGCGCAGCTACTAGCGCTGGATTGCTGCCAGTGCGCCAGCCCAAGCCCAAGAGTCGTTCTTGCAAACAAGGGCGCACGATTTGCTGCTCAAACCGAAAACGGCAGCGACAAGTAGGCCGCGGGCGGCTTCTGCGAGTGCGCCAGCTCCATCCCACGAAGCAGTTTCTTGTCGCAGGAAAGCAATTGTTGCTGCTGGTCACGCAAACAGCAGCGTTCAGCAGGTCGCGGGGGCGCCTTCCCGAAATTTACTATTAGCCAGGAGAAGGCGCTCGGTCGGTGATATGCTATCTACAGCAGCCGCTCCGCAGTACTTCCTCTTCTCCATAAGTAAAGTTCGTCATGATTACACGGACCCTTAGCCGAGTCAAATACCGTCGGCGATAATTTTTTGGAAACCTTTGGTGTTTTTCATTGTTGAGACCGGTTTTTTTACGTTTTTTTTTTCTGCGCACTACCCAGCATGGGTGAGCCACCGAAAACAAATCAGTCTGCCCCAAAATGGCCGCATTTAGCCCAATTTCCAGGGGCAAAAATGTGTTGGGAAAACGAAAAAAAATACAAAGGAAAGAAATCGTTTATCGCCTGGGCTATCTCCACCGCCATGGCGTAACGGCGACCCAACGTTACTTCGGCCCCCCATTTACGACGGGGGGGTGTCTGGGTGTCATCGTCCATGGTAGCTGCTTGTCTGTGGTCATTGTGGTCGCTGAAACGTCAAAACTAAACAAAATTCCAATAACTTTCTCCAAACAATTCTCTCAAAATATTCCCAAAATATTCTCAAAAATGATGACCAGGTTCTCAGGTCGTTTTGTGTCTGACTTTTTTTCTTGTGTGACCATCCTGGTAACTAGATATTTTCGACGAACGTAAGTATAGCATCGTACCCTACTGCGTTCAAGATATATGATTTGCACGCGATAACAGACCTTACTTCTAGGACATACGAAGTATTAGGGTACAACAGCTTCTAGTCCCGCACCACAGCCAGACACGGTAGTTCTATACATGTGGACTATGATTCGACATGGTCAATTAATTCGTTGATGGAATAGTGTTCTTGCCGATATCTCGTTTCTGGTACGTAGTGGGTCGGAAAAAGTTGACATACGTCTTTTAAGCGCGAGGTCGTCAACCATCGCCTCCACCGTACATTTTTTCACATTTTTCGCGCTTTCAAACCTGTAACATCACGCCCACACGATGTACCAGGTATTTGTGCATGACAAGGCAAGGTATGGTGGTTTGCGCATACCACTGATAATGTAGTTCGTTGGCAAACACTTTCATCTGTACTGTAGCCAGCCGTTGTTTGTTTACATTGCCTTCATTCGCCATACATGTAAAAAACTCAGTTAACCGCTTTGGTTCAATCACTCCTTTCAGGGTAACGTTTTTAACCTCGATACTACCTGCGTGTCTATTAGGGTACACACTACCTTGCCATGATTTACCCATTTCGACTTTGTTTGAGATGTGTCGTTCGAAATTCCCATTTCCAAGGTGCCTACGAGTACGTACATCGATTGACAGCCGTCAACTCGTGGACAGGGGAGGTGGTCAATGCTACAGTATGAGGGGTTCCTAGAAACTTGGTTTCTAGGGGCTCTTCGCATGGACTCTATATATCACGCAAAAAACATGCAGTAGCGATTGTACGCCCGCCCCAATGAACGACCTCATAGGCAGGGCACGCCGTCAAAAACGACCTCATAGGCAAGGCACGCCGTCAAAAACGGATATATATATAGAATAACGTTCCTCGCAAACTCATTGGGCAGTCAATCACTTGAGGGGCACCGTCGATCAGACATATGCTGGCATCCAAAGACCACCCGAACGGTATCGTGGCTAGGCCTGCCGTAGAATGGCTCAGGCGGCGCCTACGACTACCAACGTATTGTGCTTGAGCACGACGAGAGCACTCATTATGGCATCGCATGATGTTTACCCTAAACTGTCACTACTATAAAGACAAACGGTCAGCTCTAGACGGCCCGCGGTATCTGCTAAGAGATGGTTACACTAATCGACCCGGCAGGTGCCTGTTGCTCATACGGCCCCGTCCACCTTGAGCAGGTCGGAAGAAAATTGCCCCAAATGTTCGAAACTATTATATCGGCATTGTGTCTCCATGTGTTTGTTGGTTAGTTCAATATATTTTATATTTTTATGTACAGTGCAATTGAACAATTATCGACGCGAGTTGACTATTCAAGACTGTGCTCGGCACTTTTTCAGTTTTGTAACGAAGGCAATGACTAGAGGTAATTGGGCAGAGGGATGTAGAGCTTGCCATATAATCACGGATGCTGGTAACGATAATCGACGGGAAAGAAAGAAGAACAGAGAGAACGTGTGCATACCTGGGTTGACTACCTATATGTACAACAAGACAATGTTATAGCTTTTAGTGATACTGTTAATCACAACAGTACGTGCTAGTACGTGTACTCAGTACGATTTGCGGGTGGCGAGAAAGGGTATATTGAATTCCACGTAAACGCGGAGAGAAATGGACGTTCCGGACAGGCGTGATGGCCTGGCTGACGTAGATACCAAACTCTGAATGGGTCAACCTGATGCTTCCGAAGTAAGTATGGTTGCTATCGATGGCTGTTGGCAGCCACCTTGGTGTGCCCCCCCAGCTTTTCGGGTCATAAGGATAACGACGCACCGGGCACCTTTTTCGAATTTCGGGCGTCATGAATGAAACTAGCACATAAGTATCATGTTTACATACCTTCCGTTGATAAGTTTCCGGAACACTACGGACGTGATCTGACATTCACGAAATCGCAAGAGTGAGAGCCTAAACTCTTCGTACGCACCTGTTGCAACTTGGCGGCCCAATGCTGGCTCTCCGAAACTGATATTAAGGTGTGGTGTACGGGAATTTGTTTCTGACCTTGGCAGTCCGTTGTTATGATGAAAATTTGCCCCTGACATTGAGGTGCTTGGCACCGGTCCACCTAATTTGGTGGCTTCTATTGTGTTTAAAATATTTACTAATAGCGTTCCGGCATGTGGCTGGCTGCGTTCTCAACTAGGTGGTTCGGCTATTATGGTCACTTAGTCAGTGGACGTTGGGAAATATTAAAAGACTCACGTCTGCCAGGGGTTAGAGTAGAGTAGAGCATAATACGACTCAGGTTTGGGACATACCGATACCACAGATAGATATGTGTATGAAGGTGTTACCTACTGAGCTATCGGGGTAAAAGATCGATCGATTACCCAGCCCAGGGTAATCCTTATAACACTCTCCCCACCTCTGAACGCCGGGATGATTGGGGCGTCAGAACCGTATATCTCAGTACGCTGACCTACTCGCTTCGGGACATTACCTGGGAAACCAGGGAAATGTAGTTTTAGGCACCTTCAAGTGTTTCTGTAAAAGAAGCGTTCATAGTGAGGTTGGAACCCGTGACCTGGACGACGTCAAATGTTAAGGTGTTACCTACTGAGCTTTAAGGGTAAAAGATCGATCGACTACCCAGCCCAGGGTAATACATATACTGTTCGCCCCTCTGAACGGCGGGATCGTTGGGGCCTCAGAACCGTATATGTCTGTACGCTGACCGACTCGCTTCCGGTCATTGCCTGTGGAGCCAGGGAGATGTCTTTTTAGGCACGCGCAAACGTTTCTATAGAAGAAACGTTCGAAGTGAGGTTCGAACCCGTGACCTGGACGACGTCAAATGTGAAGGTGTTACCTACTGAGCTATAGGGGTAAAAGATCGATCGATTACCCAGCCCAGGGTAATCCTTAGAACATGTGTTTGTGGAGCTTGTGATATGAAAGTTACGGTTCACTCTCCTCTTCACCAAATCAATGGCAGGATCGAGGCCACGTCTCATTGTAGTCAGAAGGGATATGGCACGCCAGAGGTATATCATATGAGTGCAATTAACTTGGCTGGATGTTGTATATATCACGTACTGCACCAGCGCAAACGTTTCAATCGATCTTTTTTCCCTGTTCTTACATGAGGTGGTGCCAACGAGAGAGGCGTACATGGTGGCGAAGAAAGCGAAAACGCGCATGGCTGTAGAGCGTTGACTGGGGAGCAGACTTTAGGGCGAGGTTGCTCAGGTGGTGGTTTGGAAGAGAAAGTGAAGTGAAGAGTGAGACTAAGTACCCTATTTTCGTTTTTCAAGGTGGGCAAACCATGTTTCGATTTCCCCGCGACCACTGCATTCTATGTGTTAGACTTTGAGAACAACGTCCGGAAGACATCCGGCAAGGTATGAAGTTCGTATCGGGGAATTTTATAGTATGCATTCTTCGATTATTTTTTATGGATTTGGAGTTGTTTAATCACACTCCGACAGAACAAACTACGTTGTCAAACTTCCGCGGGCATGCAGGCTACGTTCTAATAGCGTTCGTATCGTTTCCTTCTATTGCCAACCTGGTGGTCAACGAACCGACGGGCCCCTAGGCGCCGCAGTCGTCGTGCGTCTAGCAAGAAATGACTGTGTTTCGAATTGATATTCGAGTTGGTGCGGGGAGTTTGCTGTAGTATATAGAGGAAACATTACGGAAATGCAGGCAACATTCTAATAGCGTCCGTATCGTTTTCTTCTAATGCCAAGAGTGAGCTTTCTTTCCACGTCACATTGTTGTATCATGGAAGGTATTCGGACGTAATAATTATATCACCAACAATGTGAAAAAACAATATGTGTATTCCAACGGTTTATTTGTTGTACCAGTACTTTTTACGAGGGGGCATAGTTAATATGACCTATAGTATGCACAATAACCTATATAATCAACAATTTTTACTAATAATATCTGGTCCTATTTGCTATGGCCCCATGAAATATTTTGTATTGTACCATGTACAAGATTCCCCTTTAGGATGTAGGTAACGTTAAATCCCGGGTGCGTCGCACGGCGAAAAGAGAGGCACAGTTAACAGACGTATACCTGTTCTTCGAAAAATTGTGAGCCAGGGGTTAGCGTATTGCTCAAAGGAACGAGTAGCAAAAGTAGTGAGCAGGAACTGAGTACCACTCTTCCTGTGGTGAATACTACACTACTACATACACGCGATACCATGGGTTGACTACTTCAGTGTTGCAATGCACCACTATTATTAGCGAGTTGTCCAGTCGCACGCTCTCAGCAACAGGTTACCGCACCGGCGGGCAAGAGCCACAGAGCCAGATCACTCTGCCGCCCGTCTCCATCTATCTCGCATCTGGCATAATAGTAGAAATAGTAATTGTGGTAATATAGTAGTGTTAGTAGTGCAGTAGTAGTATAGTACTAGTAGTATAGTAGCAAAGGTGGTATTAATTGTAGCAGTATAGTAGTAGTACGTCTATTTAATGGTATTATTAATAGTACGTACCATTAGTAGGTATGATACCTACATACACAGTAGATATCTGGTGGTGTCATTTCTCCCAGTTCGACGAACGGAGGGAGGCAGTTTTTGTGGTCACGTGCGTGCTCGGTGTGAGGTGGGTGGCTACGTACCTGCTCTGTGTACGGTGCGTGGTGTACGCCAAAGAAGGGCAAGGCGAAACTTGTATATGACTCTCGACACTCGACAGACGTGTTCTGGTGCTGGTACACCTGCTGCTGCTGCTGCCGCTGCTGCTGCTGCCGCTGCTGCTGCTGCGAGCTTGAACAAGAACAAAGTAGGAAAAAAGGCGGGGTATTTCAAAATTATAGAGATTGGGTTTTCAACGAAGATAAAATTCTTCGTTTTTGGAAGTGCACACAGCTCGTCCTACCAGCTGTCGGGCAGTGTGGGTTTTACGTGGTGCCGCACCGAGACAAGGGGCAGTACCGCGAGAGGGGAGGCAGTATCGGCCAAGCCCAAGCGGCTCTTGCCCATTGCGGTTACCTGCTGCTGAGATCGTGCGACTGGACAACTAGCTAGGTATGACACCAAAACCTAGATTCCTGGTGCCAATGCCTCCCAGGCATAGGTGGACGGAGGGAGGCAGGTTTGTGCTCACCAACGTGCTTGGTGTTAGATGTACACCATCCGTAAAGTGGTTGGTGCAACAGCTACGACGGCCGACTGATGTGTACTGCTGTTGCTGCTGAATGTCTGCTGCTCAGAAGCAGCAACGGATCGCCACAGCGTTGGCAGCAGCAGCATAGCAACGATATGAAAAGAAGGGAGAAAAAAAGTTTGTACCCCGAGGCCGTCCGAAAAGTATTTTTGGTACCTCACTATAGACCCACCTCCGCATGCTGTACGGCAACAACGCAGCAGCATAGCAACAATACGAAATACGAGAACAAGTAGTATGTACGCAAAATGCAGGAGCAAAACGACCCAAATATTTTTTTTTTGTATCAAAAAAACCATTTGGGTAGAAAAATGGCCAATAAAAACAATAATCCGCGTTGGCAGCAGCAGCATAGCAACGATATGAAAATAAGGAAGAAAAAATGTATCAGGTCGTTACTCTACAGTCAGTGGTTCATCCGTTATCGTGGATATTGACTCTTGTACTAAAAGTGGCCGCAGATCTCCGTAGATCTGATTATAGTTGAGGCGGGGAATTACCAGCCTCCATCACCAAGTAATTGCTGATGACTGTCATGTGAGATGACTTGCGTCATGCTTCATGATCACTTCTGCTCGGCTGACCGTGCCGAGCCTCACCTATACCTGGCGTGTCCTCCACGCTACACCTTACCGAAAGAGAAGCTTGCTGCAGACCCAGGTCGAACCTGAGATACACCCATCTAGCATATGCCGCAATCGCAAAACCTACGGAATTTCATTGACAATACCGAAATATGTACACACACAAGTGCAGCATGATGTACGAGCAGCACCACAGCAGTAGCATAGCAACGATATATATGAAAATAACCAAGCCAAAAACGAGAAATTGCAGTACGTACGCAAAATGCAGGAGCAAAACGACAAAAAAAAAAATTCACGTATCAAAAGGAACCATTTGAGTACAAAAACGACCAAGAAAGACAGTAATCCGAGTACATACGTACGAACATTCAGTGGATATTGCGGCAGCATTAGCAGCAGCAGCAGCAGAAGCAGCCACAGCATTAGCAGCAGCAGAAGCTGCAACGAATCGCCGCAGCGTTGGCAGCAGCAGCAGCAGCGTTGGCAGCAGCAGCAGCAGCAGCAGCAGCAGCAGCATAGCAACGATATGAAAGTAAGGAAGGAAAAAAGCATGTACCCTGGTATGCCGCCATCGCAAAACCTACGGAATTGACGATCGGAAAATATGTACGCTTCCAGCATGATGCACGCGGAACAACGCAGCAGCACTACATACAGCAGCAGCAATTGCACAGGAGCAGCAAGTGCACAGCACGGCAACAACGCATCAGCACTACAGCAGCAGCGAGTGCACAGGAGAAGCAGGTGCACAGCAGCAGCAGCACTCACGGCGTGGCGCTGACAGCAGCAGCAGCAGCAGCGGCAGCCGAAAACGAGCAAAAAATGAGTACGTGGGGTCACCAAAAAAACATGTACACACAGAAATCGTGTGCATGCACCGAAAATGCACCACAGTAGCAGCAGCACTCACGTCGTTCGGTGCAGCGGTGACGGCGACAGCTGAATCCTCCGTTCCTTCGTTCACGTCCCGCAAACAGTTGTGCATGTGCGCGTTCGCGTGCACTGTGTGTAAGAGGAGCCGACGAAATAAATAAACGCTTTGACGTAGGATTGTATGCAAAAAGGCAATTGAAAACCCCCAAAAAAACGTACTGGCAACATACAGCATGCACAATAGACGTAAGACACTCACCACTGTCAGCAGTCTCGAGGGAGTACGAGACAGTCCCTTCCTTGATCGGGCGAGCACAGAACTCGAAGTCGGATGCCCTGTCAGGATGATCCCGCCACCACGCACATGAGATCCTTGCTGGTGGCGAAGGCCACGTTTTTGCCACCAGGCGCGGAGTTCTTGACCAAGTAAGTGCTGGTCCGTGCACTGGTCGCAAACAACAGCCGGCACCAGGTCGGTCTTTGTCGTTGCCGCTCTCTTGCCAGAGGGCGAGGACCACGCGCCTCTCGACGAGGGGGAGGTGTGCTTAGGGGGCGTGGAGAAGGGAGAGGCGGGGGTTGCAGCACCAGCAGGTTCGCCACCGACAGCAGCAGCTTGCCCGCCGACAGCTGCACCTATCTATGCCGTTCGTCGAAGGCGAGACGCCTCTTTTTTTAGGCGCCGTGCGAAGAGCTATTGGTTGGCAGTTTGCGGAGGAAGAAAGAAGAAAAGGTTGTTTGGCTGTTTGGCGAAGAAGAAAGAAGAAAGGTTGTTTGGCAGTTCGGCTGTTTCAAAGAAGAAGGGCTGTTTGCGAAGAGCTGTCTATCAGTCGGTCTGTCTGCCAAGAGCTAGCAAGTGACAACGACCTCAAAAATCGTAATTATAGTTGTACCTATACGTATATTTGTCAATTTTTCGTACTTTTGCCAACTTTTCTCTTCGCACGAGCACTTTTAGGCAAAACAGTACGTACACGAACACGGGAAGCCCTGCCGGACACATTGGTCTAGGTCTCGGCGCGATCCGTGCACTCTGAAGCGCGTGGCAGGCGCTTAATTTTATTTTTCCGGCGTGAGTGGATAAGACGATTTCCCTGGTTTCGGTAAAGAGGCCTTATTTTGTACGTACGTATATCGGTACATTGCCATGCTCTCTGTTTTCTCCCCCCGGGCTCATCATACATTTTTCTTGGGTTGTTGACGGAGCACGGACCAGCGCCTAGAGAACAACACCCACAGCAGTGCACAGAGCGTTCTTACCTCCAGCTTCCTACAGCACCACAACCGACCCTGCTACCCATCAGCAGCAGTGAGCACACCTTGCGCGTATGGATGATCGTACTGCGGCTCATTCGTACAGCAGCGTTCGTAATATACTTACAGCAGTACATACATACAGTAGTTCTGATTGCAGTGTGTCCTACATTGCTGATCGATAGATCCTAGAGCCAGCTGAAAGGGGATCAGTACACGTACGTTCCTCGCGTTGCATTTTACAGCAGTACTGCTGAATATGCTGTCGTACCTGTACAAGCTACTTTACTGCTGTAGAAGATCGTGCAAAGTGTTTTAGATTGCGTAAAAAACACGACATGCCAGCTGTACGAGCGCTGTTCTAGCGTATAGGTTTAAACTGCACTTGCTGGATAACATTTTCGTTTCCGAGGTTCGACTCGCACCATCCCCGTTTTTTTTTCTTAATCTCACTTTTGACTACCAGGGTATTTTTGTACCACAGAACTACAACAGAGTACTACAGCAGTATTAAATACATTCGTCCACACCTTGCTTTTCTGAACGTATAATGTGATAGAGTACATGTTACTTGTGTGTTTTAGCCCAAATTAAAGAGTTTGGGCGGCGCGCTTGCGTGTGGCGCACACTCTGGACAATGGACACAACAATATAGTCTATGTATTGCTTCGACAATAGACGAGGAGGGGAATCTATCGATGTACATTATCTGCGACAATAGATTGTGGAAGGTATCTATCGATAGGTATTGTCGGCGACAATGGACTGGTGATATTGTCGATCGATAGACATTGTCTAACACAAGACATGGTGAAGTTCGTCCATCGATGGCCACTGCAGACCACAATAGAATGTGCGAGATGTCGATCGATCGCCATTGCCGGCCACGATAGGTTGTGCGAGATGTTTATCGATAGCCATCGGTGACCACAATAGATTGTGCGAGAGGTATATCGACGGCCATTGCGGACCACAATAGATTGTGCGAGAGGTCTATCGACGGCCATTGTCGACCACAACAGATTGTGCGATATGTCTATCGATGGCCGTTGCCGGCCATAATAGATTGTACGAGATGTCTATCGATGGCCATTGTCGGCCATATAGATTGTACAAGCTATCCATCGATAGCCATCTCGAGGATATTTTGCACTCATCCCACGATATACGAGGTATGTCATGTTCTGTATGTATGTGGTAATTTGAACCGACGTCATTATGTTGTGGACACCATACGCTCTCACACTCATTTGAAGAATACATTATACACAGATTTTAATAGAAACTCGCGCACCAAGATATTGGTAACTGTCATCAACTTGTGCGCGCTCTTAGTTTCGGAAATTGACTTGATTTAACACCCTTGCTTTGTCCTACAAGTCTACTAACTCCACTTTGAATAAAACGTGGATTATTAAACTCAAACCACCTTACGCTGAAAATTCTGTTCTTTCCGTTTCTCATCTCGAGTTTGTTTGTCCCATACTGAAACCAAGTAAGTGATAGTTATTTTTTCGGATGCTGGTCATCTATAATTTAGGCTATTTTTTTGTTAGGAAATAAATTCGATTTGTTAGCCTTACATTGTCCTCGATTAACTGCACTTTCAAAATAATCTGGATACTAAAAATAAAACCACCTTGACAAGAAAATTATCAGCTTTCCGTTTCTTAACTCGAGATTTTTGTCTCGTACTGAAATGAAGTAAGTCAGATTCATATTTTTCGGAGCCCGGCCAACAATCTATTGTGGGTGGCGATGGCTGTTGTTGGACACAATCGCGTACCTATTGTTGGCGGCAATAGAAGCTTCGGCGGTCGTCAAGAATGGCCATCGGCATACATCATTCCACGGTATACAATAGGTTTAGGTAACATAATAGTATATTACGAAAACACGCCCGACAGTCTATTGTGGGTGACGATGGCTATTGATGGATACAATTGCGTGTATTGTTGGCGGCAATAGCCATCGATAGGCAAACGTTTTGGTCTATGGTTCGAACAATATCTATCACGGTTGCTTCCCCAACATCTATTGTTCAAGACAATGGCCATCTATGGACAACCTTGTGACTCCATTGTTAGGGCAAAGGCATATTGTGCCCATTGCCGAAAAAGTATTGTTCCCTGACAATATCAATCGATAGACAGCGTTACCAGTCTATTGTCGTTAACAACATCTATCGATAGACAGCGTTGCCATTCCATTGTTGTCAGCAGTGTCTATCGGTAGAGAGTGTTGCCAGTCTATTGTGGTTCACAATGTCTATCGTTTTAGCCAGCGTTGCTAGTCTATTGTCGTTAACAATATTCATTGACACACGCTTTTTCGGGGCTACTGTGGCGGCAATGTTCTATTTCCTTTCTGTTGTCCAGGGTATATGCACACATTACCTATCTATCTTATCCGTACAGAGTGTAACCGATTTGGAATCACTATTAACAACACAGAGTACTAACCACAACAACACAGCCGACAATGCAACACACTTAACCCCCATGATGCCCACTGCCTTGTTGAGACACACAACGTTGCAGCCCTCCTTCACGCTATGCCTTGCACCGACATTGCTGCTCATCACGATACACCATACACTCATTCCATACTGGTGGTGATCACAAGCTGAAAATCTGACATTGCTGCGGAACACAATATTGCGTTGCTTAGTAAATCAGAGTGCATTGTACGTGTGGAAATAGGCTGGTGATGGTGTCCATCGATAGACATTGTCCACCACAATCGATTCTCAACGGTGTCCATCGATAGCAATTGCCGGCCACAATAGATTATAAACGTATCTATCGATAGCCATTCCTGGTCACAATAGATTCAGAAACATATCTGTCGATAGCCATTACCGGCCACAATATATCAAGAAAATGCGTCTATCGATAGCCATTGCCGGCCACAATAGATCAAGAAACGTGTTCATCGATAGCCACTGTAGACCGCAGTATATTCTGCAAGCTATCCGTCGATAGCCACGATAGCTTCCAACCTAGGTACTTCAGCACACTCCTGCCTGAACAATATGTTGGGGACGTAACCTATCGATAGGCATTACCTATGACAATGGATGAGGAACGTTCCAATCGATAGCCTTTGCCGACGACAACAGACCCGTCCATTGCACCATATTCTATTGCTATTGCAGGGGGCATTGTCTATTGTCCAGGGTGTGGTGTGGCGTGCATTCATACCTCAACATTTCACAGCTACTCCGAATACTTGGGAGTTTATAAAGCAAAGTATGTTCGAGAAAATACTGCTGCTATTACCCTAGGTACTTCGTACACTCGCAGTATTTCGGGGTTTTTGTACTCGAGATACTGCGAGTACTTGCAGTATTTTGAGGTTCTGTAGATATTACTGCGTATAATTTCTTCGGGCTCGCACTAATGCGGGGTTCGCTTCGCGCTCGCACTAATGCGGGGTTCGCTACTGCTGCTGTCATGGACACCGCCTGTTGTGCTTTAAGTATCTCGGGGTTCTGTATCGCGGGTACAAGTATACCAGTACTATTACGGGGGTCCATAGTTAACAGGACCTATGGTGCACATAAAAACCTATATATTTTCCTATTTTTACTAACAAAATTTGGTCCCGTTAACTATGGACCCCCGTAATAGTCTATTAATAGCAGTATTTCGTCGATTGGTAGTGTTCGTACTGCTGCTTCTTCTGCGAGACTCAGTACTCGCAGTAATGAAATGCCCTCAATATGCCCAGTATACTTCGAGTATGTGAAGTATACTTCAACCGTTTGTGCGCCGTGTCGACAAGTCTCAGCCCCAGCGTTCGGCACAAAACACACCCAGATAGTCCCACACGAGTGGGAGTTGGAGCAAACTACTTTCTTTCGCTGGAGACAACTTGAGCACTCAAAGCAGTCTGCCATATATTTCGATATTATATTATGCATGACTGCTGTGAATGCTCTCAGTATCTCGAGGTTCTGTACTGTGCGCATATATTGCCTTCACCCCAAGTATTTATGTCGTGTTTCGATACTACTGCGGGTACATACTTTAAGCAACCTGTATTTTCGGGGTTCGGTACTGCTCACACTCTCATAGACTCTCAGTATTTGGGCCTTCTCAGTACTCGCAGTAGTTTTGCCGCCTGTATTCCAATACTCTCAGTACTCGGACTACGATTTGTTCTCCAGCATTTACCTGTGAAACCTTGATATTATACCCTGAGCACCAAGAAACATTTATTTTGGGGGAACATATATATGGTAGTACCAGTAGTATGTATGTATATGCTGCACCATATTACTCAGCCGGTCGCAAAGTATTATGGCGCAACCTCGACCTCGCGCAACTTTTATGTACTTAAGAAATAATCGCCGCGAGTCAGCTGGATCAATACATCTCAACTTACCGATATCCTATTACCAGGGTATATATTATTGTAGTAATTAATGATCCCACACTAATTCCGCGAACAGCAGTATAATATAGTCTGTCCTCAAAAATATGATGTGTGTGTTCTTCACGTTAAAATGATGGGTGGGTGCAGATGCTACTTCTAAAAAAGTGTGCAGGGTTTCATACGAGTATTATTCTTTCGCTCTTGCGCCACTCCCCTATTAATACGGCACCTCCCGGAGGGGAACCTTGTATATATATATATATTCACCATCTAGAATTCACGAATCTCTAAATCAGAGGAGGACTTCGATTAGATTCCCAGACAAAAAACAATCAGCGGACTCTCTGTTTCTGTGGTAGTTACTACATAGAGTACATCCGCGCGGTACCAGTGACTGGTTGACTACTATACTGTAGCAGTAAATTACTATACACCAAAATCCCTACTACGCAAATGTATTGCAGGTAGAAGGGGCATGGAGTCTACAAAAAACTACCTGGTACACAACTCGCTACTACGACCACTGACAATTAATACTGACTATACGGCTAAGTTTTACTACTACATAAGAGTAGGACAAATCGTTCATACAATACAGACAACCACATCATTGTAAACTGAGAGGTCAAGCAACCACGTGGTACCATAATAATATTATGGGATGTCGCATGACTACTATAATTTGTTACACTAAAGACCACTGGGAGAAAAACGTAGATGCAATGCAGGTAAAGCAGCATGAATACATTCTGTGTGTGGGTTCTTCACATTAAACCGTTCTTCTACTCGTCGACATCCAGCAAGCCCAGTGTCCGTGCTGATTCTTCACCCTAGGAAGATACGAGCTCTGTGGTCACAGACTACGACACAAAGATAACACACCGTAAAGCATTAATATCCTACGCAATACCATGCCTTCGCACTAGATGCGGCCGACACAACATACACATATACATACGCCAGAAACCAAAATACACCCCAAAGAAAGAGAAGCAACGAAGAAACCAAACCGAAAAAGAAAAAGAAAAGGAGAAGAATCCCAAATAAATAAATAAAATGGGAAGCCAAAGCTCAGACACATACTTACTGTTAAGATGAACGGTTGCGGGACACTTTGTATCCCTGGACAGGTCCGCCTTTGAAGTAGGAAAAAACATTGTGCTCATATGCGTTGTTTGCTTAGCTATAGAAGAAGAGCAGTTTTATTCCTTTCGTGCACGCGGAGACTGAGACCAAGCTCGTGCGCCTCTGGAAAACCCCTGGTTTTCCATCTAAGATACGTCTTCCAAGCACTACAAATACGTTCCTACTGACTGAACCCACGTAATTACCGGGCTTTCAACCTCATACAAAGCAGTATCATAACATTACCCCGAGCATGAGCCAAAAGGGACGTGCAAGGGGGAAGAAACGACAAGGAAAAAGGGGACTATGCATCCCGGTGAGCACTTATCTAAGTAAAAAGAGAAATAATGAGTGGGCCAAAATACGCTCGTCACCCACCCACTATGTAATACTTCTTTCATAAGGATAAGAAGGGAAAAAAATAAAAATACATACCGAACGGCCGCAGCAGTTGGCGGTAGGAGTAGCAAAGAAAAGTCCAACCTATTAGTCGGCCTAGTACCTTGCTACCCTATCTGCGGTCTCTCTGCTACTCTCTTCTACCGCGGTTTCCCTTCTACTCCTCCTGTCCCCTCCCCTGCCCCCATACACTTCTACGGTGTTCCTTCTGTCCCTCTTGCTGTTACCCCTCCCCCCACTCCCTTTAATACTGCCTGCAGCGGATGCACGGCGCTGTCTACTCAGCTTTGGCTCAGCCTCGTGCCACCTGCCCATGAACTGCTCAGCTGCTTGGAGGATTCCCCGGTACCACTTTCCCGTCTGTTTTACTGCAGTGGGCCACAGTGCGGTCCCAACTCCAAAAACTAAAGGGGAGTCTTCCGTTGATCCCTCGGTGGCTTTGAACACTCTAAGGTCCTCAGCAATGGCCCTAGGCCAAGTCTTGGGCTGCCCGCCTGGTTTCGGGCTCCGCCCACCAGCGATCGTCCCGAACATCAACCGACTGGGCAATCGCCCCTCGTGCTGCCGCACCAGAGCCCCCGCAAAGATGAGTCGCCGTTTACGTATGGTCGTTTTGATACTTTCGCATCGTGTTATCCTGAGCGCCTCCGCATACGAGAGGGTGGTGTGGTCAGTGCGTAGTCGGCGCTGGAAGCCACTGACTCGCAGAAGGACTTCGTAGTGGGCTGATCGAAGCTTGGCGAAGTGGTCCGCATTGAGGGTCCACGTCACGCAACCGTACAGAAAGGTCACAATCACCTCGGTCTTCAGCATCCGGACTTTCAGACTAAGCGGTGCGTTCGTCCTATCGTACAGTTCCGGATCATACCGTTTGAGGCATGCCCGCATCAGACGGATTCGTCGCTCGATTTCGAAGGAGAGGACAGCGTTCTCGTGGATAATGCATCCAAGGTATAACAACTGGGTCGTCTGTTTATACTTTTGGCCTGCAGCTTCGACCGCGAGCGGTGAGGTGGTAAACGTCTGATCCGGTGTTCGTAGGAGCATCGTCTCTGTCTTCTTCTCGGATACCGTGAGACCTACTGCTTCGAAGACAGTCACGATGTCGGTTATCATTCTTGCAAGGCCTTCCGCCTACTTCGAGACTATTCCTGCGTAGTCTGCATACAACATGCCCCACACAGCTTTTTGCACGCATGCCAACGGTTCCTCTTTTCCGACAACCCTGTCCTCTTCGAGATGAACCAAATCCCTGACGATGCATTCGTCTTTGCTGAGGCGTACCAGCACGATGTGTATCGCAGCGGAGAAGAGCACGTTGAACAGTAACGGCGATAGTACGTACGCCCCTGGGTTACATTGAACCAGTCCGAGTGTTCACCGTCATCCGCACGCACGCGCACGAGCCCGCATGCCTTTGTGAAAATTGCGAATGATTGTGAGCATCTTGGTTGGTTCACCAAGGCGTGTGAGTACCTCCCACAACAGTTCTCGGTCGACAGAGTCGTACGCTTTCTGCAGGTCGATGAAGCACATGTACAGGGGGATTTTCTTCTGCCGTCCGAGCTCCTGCCACCGGCGCACGACAAACAACATATCGATTGTTGCCCGTGCGGGGCGGAAGCCGCACTGTTCTTCAGGGAGTATATGCTCGGTCTCGCAGTAGCTGCTTAGACGGGACGCAACGATTTTCAGCAACACCTTGCCTGCGTGAGCAACAAGCGAAATATCTCTGTAGTTGTTGCAATCAGTTATATCCTTCTTTTTGTGAAGGGTTTTTTATGATCGCATCTTTCCATTGCTGGGGAACTTCTCTCGTTACCCAAACGTTAACAAGGATACTGTGAAAATACTGCACGAAAGCGGGGTGGTCAAGTTCAGCACTTCGACCGGGAGACCATCTGGTCCAACGGTTTTCCAGTTTGACATACCCTTCACTGCTTACATCATACCACACTACAGTAGTACCTACTACTAGTAACTATTAATACGACTACTCTCAATACTTGTAAATATTTAATGTACAGGCAACATGCGGTTGAGAGCATCTATCTACTGCTTTTGGTCAGGGGGTTATTCATCGGGGCGAGATTTGATTTTTGCTGAAATCAGTTTTCGGGTTAGGTATGTAGCTCCGCAGGTGAGGGGCCTCAGAAAAAAAGGGTGAACCTGTATCGCAGAACGCCTCAGGAAAGCAACAATTCAGGAGAAAGGGGAACTAGTAGTTAAAGGTCCTGCTCTGCGCTGCTCTGCTTGCGGCTGCTGCCGTACTGGTGTGTCTGTAACTATCCGTGCTGCTTTCCAGTTAGTTTGTTTTTATTTCCCTTGTGTTCGTCGTTTCGCCCGCATTGCCTCATCACTGACACTTGTCAACTTGACAGCTTCCTTTGTCGCAGGAAACGTACCATGGTACCTGGAACCTGGTATGTGTTTTTACCAAGGTTTTTATCAGTGACGTTAGGCCGTGCAAGAGCCGCCAGAAAAATGTTGTTTTTACTCCGTTTTTTTGTGTTATTTGCACCCTCCGTACATGTCTTTTACTGCTACACTTCCTAGGGATCGGCTACGTGCAGGTTTGAGTGTTACGTTTTTCATTGTACCGCTATAACCGGGCAGAGCGTTGCGGGTTGGTGGGTCTGTTGTTGGCGGCTTTGTCGATATAATTTGTGGGTGGGAGTGTGTAGGTGGGTGGATCGGTCGGTCGGTTGGTACGTACGTGGGTGAATGCTTCCTTCGTGCATGTCCGTACGTAGTGGCCCTGTTATTTCTTCAATAATTGATTTTTGTCCGCTATTTTACTGGCCTCACCCTGGCACACTTCAGCCTGCCAGTACTATTATTGATTGCAATACAAAATGTAGACCGTCTTTTGACGAACAAGATGTAAAAACTCTATTCCGATAGTTCCACAACGACTCAGTCACATTGATTTGGGGTTTTTCGTGTGTTATCGTAGATATTATTGTTGTATTACAACGACTCCGAAGGGAACTCTACCATGGGATTGGTGGCAGCCAGACCACTGTACGACATTGTTTGCCATTTGAGAACCGTCGTTGTTGCGGGCACTGCTGCCTCCCCCCCCCCACCGAACCCTCTTATAAAAAATGGCGTATACGTGATAAAGCATGCCACCACCGAACCCTTGCCAAGTACCTGGTATTATCGTGTTGTTGTTCGCGGCCTTTACACCTTTGGTTCACGACACCCGCTCATCGGCCAGGCTGTTTTCTATGCGGGTCGATTTCAAGCTTCAGATTTATATCTTTCGATCAAAAAAGGAATAACCCTGCATGTGCAGTCCAAATATGCAATATCCGACCGGAATTTTGTTTATTGATAATCCGTTGACCCAAGTCGTCGGATTTTGAGCTAACCTCCGAAGACATGGGTGATCAGATTTCCAAATCGAAAAGTGACATGCTCTCTAAATTCCAGATGTTATCCACGATAGCAAACAGTAGCAGAACGATCGATGAGTTGGATGGTGACACAGCTGTATGGCGACGTCGATTCGCGCCCGACGCGCGATCGGCGGGCGGCGCGTCCCTTCGTAGCCAGACTACTATCGCTTAGCGCGGGCTCGGGCCTAGAGACCAAGACAAGTGCACGCGGCGCGCACCTCTCCGTGGATACGTACTCGTAGACTACACTGCTGTAGAGCAGCAGCAGAGATAAGGCACATTATGACACACAAAGTACCAAGACCGCTGGACTCTAGCGCACGCGCCACGTCTCTTCGCCGCCAGACAATAGGCAGTCAGCCTCGGCTCGGATGATTGGGTCCTACGCGCAGGGCAGCGCACTCAGTGCGTCTCGTAGCAGCGCCAGACCACAACAAAAACAGTTGGTCTTGGCGTTTGCTCGGGTCTCAGCGCGCGTAATAAATGCTCTTTTCCGCATAGGACGACTGTTTCGACTTGCCAAGTTCACAGCTGAAAATGCGATCGGGTCTAAATCTCAAGTTCAAAAATCAGACCATGTGAGGACCGCGACAGAAGCAATACAATTACTGTAGCACTTTCACAGTGAAGAGACCGTTCAATCGGCGGATACCATTCCGAGAACACAGCCCGCGTGCATGGGGTTCGATCCACTCTAACAATCCCATCTTTCCTTTCTCCTGCCTGTTGGCGATTCGAATTTGCGATCTCAGTGCCTGGTCGCTTGAAATTGAACGACGATTTATTTCCATTGTATGTTTCGAACCCCCATGTGGCATTGTTCAGGGGTAACTTTGCTTGGTGAACCAAGGCTTCTAGCAATCCCATAGTGGCGTGGACACCGTCAAACTGGGAAAAAAGTACGCCTCGTCTATTTTTACGTTGTGCGTTTACTGCATCTCTGATCAGGGTTAAGTTGTTTTATCTCATTAGCAGGCAGGCGATACCTCCAAGGCATGAAGTGTTACGAAATTCTCGCCGGCGTGCTGTTGCGTCGAGTTGGTCGCCACTATACACCCTAGAAACGGTACTAACATCGTGTACTGGTGTCTGGTTTGGCCGGGGCGTAAGGGGTCCACGCGGTTGTGTCGGCGAACTTCGTACGGATGGGTCGCCGATCGTTCGGTTAGGAGTTCCAAGAAGACAACAAACAGCACGTTCCGTGTCACTGCATACTTGCGGGAAACATGAGTGCGTTTACATCATGGTCTGGTCAATTTCTCTAAACGTTGTAAGCTGTGGATAGTATTTCAACAGCACCGAACATGGCAATGCAGGCAGTCTAGTTCAGAAGCACATGCATTTCATGAGGAAGATAGAGGGGACTGCATGAGTCATCCGACACTTCACTGTCGAAAAAACTCGGCTCGCTCTATTTTCAACTTACGTCGTGGACGATACGTTCAACCGGTTATTGTGTTTCCCTTAACGTTATTCTTGAGCCAACGGCATTGAAGGCTGTCATCACTGTCGAAATAACTTGTCTCGCTCTAATTCCAACATACATCATGGACGATACATTCAATCAGTTGTGATTCTCTCGATGTAGACTTTGAGCTAACGACGTTTAAGTAAAGTTGTTAGCGACAAGCACGTTCTGTAGCAGCAATCAGTGTAACACCCACTGCTCTACTACTAAAATTGGAGGTCCAAATCATTGCAAGAATAGGTGGACACACTATTAAAACAACGACCTGCGGTGGTTCCAAGACTGACAGATTGGCGCAAAGTACTCTTAGCAGACAGTGTGTACTTTGTGTTGTGTATTTGTTAAACAGACGTCGAGTTCTTCTCGAAACCATTTGTTTTATGTGGTACGTATCAGACAAAGCCGTTGGGTTCAATGGTGTGTTGATAGCTGATGGTTGACTAATCCCGACTGGGACGTCAGGGCCGCATGTATTGTTTTACTATCCAGAATACTTGCCTGGTGGTAGTCATAAATGATGTAAAGCACGGTTTTTGTGTCCGTCACATGACTGCACCATACCGCGACTCGAGCGTTCACTTTTGTTTGTACTGTGTGTCTAGTACGACAGTCATCAGTCAGGTTACCATGGTTACGGCAGAAATCAAGATATAGCGCCTGCACTGTCCAAGAAAAAATATTGTGTCATATTCGGCTAGCAACCCCACCACAAACTGACGTTTCACGAGTGTTGGACGCTGCTTTTTTCGCAAACAGATAGACATTCTTGAACGTGCTACTTGCTTTGAACGTGCAAGGCTCATACCGAAGGCCAAATTGAAGTGTTACTTATTTTGCCAGCTCGCGGGGTCCCCTTATATCTAGCGCAGCTTGCGCCACTGTGACTCCGCCAAAATGTCAAGAACACCTGTATCATGCTTTCCTGCACATACTAGTCTCCAGCACCCCTCTTGGAATACATACGCCAACTTGCACCTGGGCGAGGTAACATCAGGTCCGACTAACCTGTGATGGTGTGTCTGCGTTGAGCATCTCTAAGCTTCAGAGTACGCAAACATGGGCTGAATATTTTGACGCTTGTATAGGTTCATGTACGGCTTTGTTTAATCTGATGCATACACCAATTATTTACACCAGGGACAACCATCGTCAGTCACTGTAAGTTTGGCGGCATTGCCTACCATGTGAATATCGGATACCGGTTCAGCACATATTCAATAGGAACACCTACAAGGTACGAACATGTCGGCTAGTTGGTCGTGGCTAGAGACAACATCTGAACGTTTGCGTCCAGAAGTCGTATCCTCCCGACCTAGGTAGCCGGCAAAAAGTAGTTAATGGTTTTCGAACCATCTCGTACGAATCTCTTTTCGAGCCCTCTAAACACATCGGAGAACCTTTCGCAAGCGATCATCCACTTAATTTCAAAATGAGCATCCTTTCCTTGCCCTCAAATCGTGGTCCTACAATGCCGTGGGTGGTTTTTGGTTGCCCGCTTGTGTAATATAGACCTATGACACTCCCTCGATATCATCTCGGACCCGGAGATTATTCCTGCGTCCTCCCGGTTGATCATATGTCAAGGTGGTGGTTAAATCCCAGTACCTACGCTCTCAAAGCGTTTATCCTGCCCCTGTGCCTGCATCTCCTGCATACCGGATCTAAGCTGGAGGAGTGAGCCGTGTGGCAGTTATTCCATGCCGATATGCACTTGGTGCACGTGACCACTATGAGCATCAATACGCACCAAACGTGGTTACCGCCCTCACACAGTTGATGTGCGTCGAGTTCGAACCTCAGTATGTCTGCAATCGTCTAGTCCCCTAAACCGCTTCTAGGGGCCACGCACGACGTCTGATTGTTTTTTTGGTGACGAGGAATGGAACCCTACGAGAGTTATTATAGTCATAGTGACCGGGGTTACGTAGAGCGACCTTCAAAACACTACATCGTGCATTTTTGGATACCATAATATAGCGGGATAGTGAGCTACAAAACGCGCGCTGACATCATGCACGCCAAGCTTCGTTTTCAACACTTATTTGAAGCTGTAAGCGCGGATCACGTCGCACAACGATATCTGCCCATCACATGCTAAGCTAGGACCCACACTACTTCCACGCTGTAAAGTACGAAAAACGTTACAAGACTGTTTCTACGCCATTACAACCAAAGGTAGTTATAAGACAGTTTTCACGCCATCGAGCGCGAAGTACGGCAAAGCTACTGCTTCAAGTGCAATATAGAAGACTCACACGCGCTGCAACACACTCAACCAGGTCCTTGACGAATCGGCTACTCAGCGTAGCATCGGCAGAACCACCTCCTGCCTATCCGGGGCTTTCACGCGCATACGGGGCAGCATTTCCAGCAACGACTTTCACGCTTCAAGCGGCAGACACGAATTGGACTCGGAATTTATACTCTCAAATTACTCCTGCGTAATGAGGTTTCGCTCATAGCGAAAGGGCGTCTATGCATGTACCGAGTATGTACGAGTAGCAGTGGGTATCTGCTCAAACCGCACAAAGCCAGGCTATCGACTTCAAAATTGTTCTGCGGGCATGAACTTGATGAGGAATTAGCTTTTCCTTGCACACAAGCACTCTTAGTGTAACCTGCACCGGACGAATCCACACGACAATAGTGCCTTCATCGTTCGACAGCTGGGCAGGAACCACAGCATTCGCCTTCACCTCAGCTACGGTCAACAAAACGGCCGGTTCAACGTCGCAGACTACACGTCATCAACATCTATGGAGAAACAATGGCCTGCTGCAACCTACTCCTCCAGCCTCGTCGACTACTGTTGCGACCACCACGGCTATTTCGCGATACAAGTTTGCTATTCGTACGACCATTACCGCTACCTCCCTACGGTCTCACAGTGGCATGCTGACCTCTTGTCCATCGCAGCGACTCCGAGTTCAACATCATTACCTAGGTACCTGCAGAGGGCACTGGTACCTGGTATTTTCACGGCAATTGGTGCGGCTTCTGCAGCCGTACCTGCAACGTTTACTCCTGTACTACGACAACCACACCACCCGGCGCAAACATCTGGCATCATTGACGAAGTTTACCCAACGCGCAAGGCAACGTCTTCATGATCGAACTGTCGCCCGCTGATCTATCAACGGACGTACGAGGGGGTCACAGATCGAGACTTTTTGGTAGCAACTTCTTCGCAGCAACCCATTCAACGGTTCCTTTTCTAATCGCATCAGGACAGGACCTGACACCACATCATCGCCGCCTACGCTCTCACCAAAAGCATGTTCCACATCACCACCATCGAAGCCTTCATCAAGCATCTCGCCACAAAGATCTCAACCGGGGCATGAATCAGCTTTGTGTCTCTCGAGCTTCAGGCATGCTCACCGCCAATCCTAGCTCCAATTCGGAGTTCAAGAGAGTTCCAAGTTCATTTATATTGTTTATAATTTTGTTTCGAATCGCCACTTTAACTTTCCAGCTTAACTCTTCTTGGGAGGTTTTACCCTCAACGGTCTTCTTCTGGACATCCGTGGTCACGGGTGTCGTCCCTACTTCCCCCCGGGACGTACCTTCATTTTTTGTCGCAAATAGGGTTCAGCATTCCCACTGCTCGTCGGTTTTCATCGAAGTAGCTAACTCACGCTTTCGCGGTTTCCGCTGATCAATTGAATATATAAGAAAAAGTCCTTACGAGTACAAGTATGCACTCGATGAGACTTGAACCCACGAAATCGATCTTAGTAGGAACGCGGACCACCTACTATACCACCGGGGTTGTTGCAATCTTTTACTGGAGACGCCAGCATATTATTGCGCCGCATCATTTCGTGCACGAAATTTCGGAGATTTTCTGGCAACATATGTGAAACAGAATCATGGCATCAAGGCAACACGTCTACCTGAGCCAACTCGTCATTATCATTCCCTCTACATGGACTAGTAGTGTCACCATCACCATAACTTCACAACGATTTCTACACGCGACTTTGTTTGACTCTCTAGTACTTGTTCCTGAACATAGGGATCATCACGAGCAGCGACACCACCAACGACGCAGCACTGTTTCAGGAAACAGAAGAGCCTCCAGCAATACGCGCCAGCAAAATTTCTCACTGTCTTTTTTGTATTGCTTTTTTGTGGGAAGGTTTACCTTTGCATAGCTTTCTTTCGAGTACTTATCATACATTCACGCTCAAACGCATGCCGGGTGTACTACACGCACATGTCAGTGCATTTACGTCCACAGCTTCTGTTCGATCTTGTTTCGTTTTCTAACAACAACGTGTTATAGTCGTCCTATCAATAGGATCCATTGAACGGCGAAGAACACGTACAACAGATCAGATCTTTTCTCACGTTTTTTTTCTAGGATGTAACTCGCTGGTCAACAAACAGCACCACGAGTATATTTTGTGACAAGATTGTGCCCCATGTAGTCAATAGCCGTACTATCTGTACTTCTTTCGAGTATACGCCTTTTGGATGTTCGAAACTTAATTATACGCCTTTTCGCTGGACTGGGCTATTAATATCGTCTACAATTTTCTTATTATTATATCTAGGTATCAATTCAGGGGACGCGTTGGACACACGGTAGACGGGTGAGCGCTTCACTTTCGAGAGTATACATCGCTGGTAGTCACAACACGATTTATTTCCTTCTTCGGCTTTTCTTGTGCTAAGCACTACTCTATAGTCGAGCTTTTAACAGCACGTACATACGTATGTGCTGGACACGTCCAACTTTTCTCTAATGTCTCTTCCACTATCCTCTGCTGGTTGTTGGACAAATGGGTGTTGTTACGTAACTTGTACGTATAGTAGTGCCACTTTTTTTTTTGTCTGAGCATACACCCACCGACTTTCTATCGTTCTGACAGTACAACGCACTTTTCTCGTGGCTCTATAAAGTAGCATTCGATTAAGGGGGCGGGTTGCAAGTTACTTTTTAACGCTTTTCTTTCGTAGTTTATGACTCAGTGGTCATGCACAACCACTAGCTACATCGTCACAAAATAACCTATACTGCGACCGTTCATACACTGGCCTGCGTATGCTGTCACCTATGTGTTCACGCTTACTCTATGTTACCGCTGACATCACACAGACAGGTAAGTTTTTTTTTTCCATTTTGCGTGACTTTGTGAGTATCAGGTTTCTGCACCGTAAGCGTTAGCTACTGACGGACATAACGGGGGCGTGTTAGGATGTCGATGTTGAAATCCATACGTATCTGCTATGACGTGCAGACAATACGCACCGATACGAGAGTACGAAAATCTTGGTTTGGATATTCGTGAAATGGCAATTAGACGTATTTATTAGAAGTACGTCTGTCTTACACGTAGAATAAATAGTACGGTATATTGTATGTTTTATCTTACCTCCGTCGAGACGTTGACCGTACGTATAGCAGAGCAGCTATCTTCTTTCCCGGGAGTCTGAAAGGTTTAGTCGTGATCCGTCCCTCGATCGCGGGGGAAGCTGACGCTCGCTGGTATGCCAGAGTGCGAAGCCCGAACCAACAAAGTACACATACACGTCAATCACTAGAAAACATACAAACGGAAAAATAAGCACTGCTCAGAAGAGTCTGAACAAATGGCAAGCTTTGCTAGTCCCGGTGGGAAACTAACCACCAGATTGCCAGGTCAGCGCTGACTCCGACGTTTGCTAGCATGTCTGTTCGGCGAATTAGGAAATCCATGCCAATACGAATTATTAGCTAGCGTTTCCAAATACGCCCGGACACCGGGATGCAGAAAGCGAGCTTGGTATATGTCCCGACACCGAGACACTACGTGCAAACTGGACCAGCAGGTATAAACCCAGCTGATGATCCCGACCAGCTTCAGTGATGCAGCCCTAGCACAAACCGGGATCAAAGTTCATGGCTAGTACATATTATGGTAGCTAGATTGACTTGAGGTGAATTGGTACCATGTGCTGCATGTAGTGCCACATCAGCTGCACAAAAAGGAGCAGAAAATAGTTTCCCACCGTGTAAGGGCCATATAATACTCGGAGCTCGAACGACTATTACAGCACGTTTGTTTTTAGAACAGCGAGGCAGGAAAATCGTTTGAGAGATTTTGCAAAGTGCGTGCTGGATACTGAGCATACCATGTGTACCATGTGTACCATGTGTACCAGGTATATATTAGCACCGTCGTGCCGTGTAAAAGTAGCGTTGAGGGCGGCAGCGGGCTGCGTCGTTGCCATTGTTGAACATTCCCCGCATAGCCTTGCACGTCTCGAGGTATTTACTGGCTATTACGAGGGACAATAGTAAATAGGACCAATTATTGGTAGCAAAAATAGTAAAATACAGGGGTTTTTATGTACACCATAGGTCCTACCTGGTATTAAATATGGACCCCCGTAATAGCTCAATTTAGCCGGGGTTGGTGACGAAACGTTTACCGCAAAAAACCAATGTCGTAATATTGCTCCGGATTCTCCTTCAACGCCCTCCCATTGGGGCGAAAGGCGTGCCCCCCATTTGACCGCGGCGACCTCGCTGCCTTCAAGCCATTTATATGTGCCCATACATGCATACACACAGACATACATACATACATACATACATACATACATACATACATACATACATACATACATACATACATACATACATACATACATACATACATACATACATACATACATACATACATACATACATACATACATACATACATACATACATACATACATACATACATACATACATACATACATACATACATACATACATACATACATACATACATACATACATACATACATACATACATACATACATACATACATACATACATACATACATACATACATACATACATACATACATACATACATGGTATACATTATTCCGAACACCTGACAACTGTATATCCAAAATTGCGAATAATCGTGGCTACAGATCGTCACGGTACTACCTTGACTTCCGACGTCGAGTAACGTTTCAAATACACCCAACATTTTAAAAACGCTTCTATCAGTCATTATTTCTCGACAATACAAGGACGGCATTTATGTCAGCAACTTCAATCGGAAAGAAAAAACATCGGTCAATCCACGTGACACTCTCGTCTTTACCACGATCATGTGGTTGAGCGCAAGTCTCAACACCGACACATATGCACGATACACCTAGCACAGTTACAGGCGGTTATCGGCATGTCAAGTCTCTGTAGCGGCGTCGTGGGTGTGTGACACCGAGAATGATCTAAAACGGTACAATATGCCAAGCGTACTTATGACCGACCTCGAGCTGAACAACCGACGACCGATGAATACATCCCGATTTTTTCCAAGGACGCATACACGTCTCCTCCATAGGGCATGCCTCCTGCACGAACAATGGACGACCATCGTATCTCGATGTTCACCGAGACCTCAAACACCAACACCTACAAGTGCGTTCAAACCAACAAATGTATCGATGTCCATTGCAAATCACGTGTGCCCAAGTCTTCCCACGTCCAATAGGAGGTCCGTCCTCTCAACGAAGGCTTATGTCTGACCAGCCGTTCTACAACGCGGTCGCACCCAGCTTAGCTCATCCGCTGTGTGTTGAAAATATTTATTCAATACCTACTGAGGGCGACGGGTGTAGGGTGTGCACTTCATAGGGGAAACGATCGACGGCTTGTGTAGTACGTCATATCCCCACTCGTGCAAGTACCAGCTCGGCCTACGGATCCTGCACTGTCACAACCACTGCCCACAGAGTTTCAGAGCACGACATTAATTCAGTAAACACGTAGGCGTGTGTTCAGCAGCAGATCCTTCTCCAGGCGCCGATGAGGGTGGTATTGAGTACTGCTACTCGACCACGATTTTCCCCTGGGCAGATTGGCGAGGTGTGAAAAAAGAGTCATTCGAGCGTGGGGACATTATACGTCAGCAATGGAAAAACAAGAGTGATCGATAAAATGATGAACAAGCGGCGAGAACGCAGGGGTGTTTGCTTCAGTTCAAGACATCGGCGCCACTGCTTCACGTTCCACAGCGCAGAATTATCCTCTTGCACTTGTTTACGATACACCGAATCAAGGTTTAGCATTCATGCGTGTATCACGCCCGAACACGAGCTTAGACCTGCAATAATCACAGGACTGGTGATGTTGCTAAGGCATTATAGCACAATACTGGACGGTGAGGATGGCTCGACCTAACTCCAAACTCCCAGAATTTCCCTAGCGAATGATTAACTTGAACCGTTGCCATCCCTAAACGTTTGATGTCCCTCGTGGAGGTATCTACATCGTTGCACAATCTATGGCTGCAGGGGGGCTCTACTCAGAGATTATTCTGGTTGTACAGCGAGGTAGACAACCGGCACTGTTCACTTCGCTAAACGGCTCATCACCAAACACCGTGCGCTCGCACCTGGTTTTCCAGTTCCCAGATCGTATATATATCCTAAACCGGGGTGGATGTGGGACGTGTCGTATCACGTCTGCCGATTTCGCGAGAAAACCGTGCATCCATGCATGTTCAACTCCGCTAATTCCTATAGATCAAACACAGAGTTCCTAGCAGGATGTGTCTGTCGACTCAAACAACACCAGGGGGCTAGTACTCATGTTACACAATACTGCAGAGACACGGTATATCACATGGCTCCGCTTGAAAACCCCTTTCAATCTGGGCTCTTCCTTCTGCCCGCAAATGGTTTATCATTACACAAACTTGCAGTCATGCAGTGTTTCACATGTCACCTTCATGCTCAGTCCCAGTCGTTGGAGTACAGCTTCAGCGTAGACGTTTCATCGGTGTCCAGGAACAAGGTTTGGTACGCGTTCGTCTCGCCGCTGGACTTGATCTGGCTCTGGCAAGCACCGTTGTCGTAAACGTTGAGCTTCCGGGTGGTCTCGGCCCCCTTATAAAAGGCGATTTCCACCTCGACGATGTCCTGTGGTTCGTCAAAGTAGTACTCGATCCAGCATGCCTCGTCCTCTTCATCACCAATGAAGTCTCCCTTGCACGATCAGTGAGAGTTGTTTGCGCGCGGCTCCTGTCACGAGTGTTTTCAGGGACACAGCCGTCCGGAGAGCAGCCGTTTCCAGACGACGTCTCATCGTACGCCGAGGTAGCCGCTTCCGCGGTGGTTCTATGTCGCGCGTCAACTAGGGCTGGGGAGGGGGCACGGCGTGCGACACATAATCAGTTTAGAGGGACGAAGTATACGACGGGGGGGTGTGTAGTCCAAAGTCGTAAAGAGAGTTCCCTCGGGTATATGTTTCGTGCTTCGTACTTAGAGACATAAAGAGTATTTCTGTGAGTCAAGCGCGCCAATACTCGAAAACGCCAACAGCTCCTCGATATTTCCGCGCCTATTCAGTACAGTTGATACGTTTCAAACAACAAGACGTTCTACGATAGACATACAAGTATCACAGTTTTTGCGGCGAACGATATCTGAGTCACCGCGGTGTCCTCACCGGCGCCACTTGGAGGATGAGTATGTGGTTTGTGCTCTATTGTTGGGCATAAACCATGCGCACACGTACTAGATGCGTGTAGCATCAGTCGTATTCATATGCTTGCCCCCGTTGAGTTTTGATCGTACCTTGGGGCGACATAGGAGCCTCAGAAAATCAAAGGTGCATCTATATATGTATGTATGTACCATATAGAACACCTCCAATGTATGTACCATATAGAACACCTCCAATGTATGTACCATAGTACAGCAACAAACGAGACTCGGTTCTGCTGTTCGACCGTGGGAACTATATCCAGCGAAGGAACGTTCGTCCTGACGATATCACCTCCCAGATATCCAATGTTTCATGTGCATGCTGCTCCGAAGCTATCCCACCATCCGGTATCGCTTGTTCATGTGCCGAACGAGTTGTAGCAGAGAGCTTCCCAATCACCTACGAATTTCACTTTTTAATCCCGAAACGTTGAGCATACAGCTTACTTCGCCATGAGCATTTAGGAAACCTTGTTGAAGAAGGCTTCAACGAGGGAATATATTCTACAAGGTGTATGCCAAAACAGAAAACAGGTCATTTTGAGGCACATGCCAGTGTCGATGCAACAAAACTCTTTTCGATACTGATGATCGCCAAAGAAGTTTCAGGTTTGATTTCTCGGATGTGTCCAGCGCAAAGAATGCGAAGCATTTACTTGCTTTCGGTACAGTCTGAGCAGCGATGCAATGGTTCTGCTATCAATCTTTCTTCACGCCTTGTTGATACATTACGCTATTGATACCGCATCTCCGACCCGTTCCTCTTCATCCTCGCGAATAGCAGACCGATCCGACTCTACATTGCTAGTGAGACTCAACGGCAAGACCGTGTATCTCACTATCATGATAAGGTACCGTAACGCGCCTACAGACAATATACGGTCTTACAGCATGCTTTCGGGTACGTCGTGGACGCTTTGTTTTGAAATGTTGGCGTGGAATAAACGACGGCGCTGCCAGTCATCATGCTGAATTTGAAGCAGTGCAAAACACTCCGGAGGAGATGTCTAACGTAATCAAAATTGACAAGTGCAATTAGTAGGCAACACAGCAACGGTCGCACCGGGTGGTGCGGCGGTGGTACACTGGATTCCTGCGGGAGTTGATCCCTTGAGTTTAACTCCCACCGTGGTGATAAAGTCATAATTTGCACGAATAAAAAAAGGGAATCAACTGCCGAGATCGTAGCAGCGTGGGTAGGTGCAATTCGACGGGAGTCGACGAGGGAATAAATTGTTGAAGTCTTCTCGGGGCAAAGCCGAAGGCACGGACTGTAGTGGGAGGAGGGAGAAGAACCTGCCAAGCGACCCCGGATCTGCGTTACGACTATCCATAAGAGGGAGAGACGAACATAAGGGCGAAGATAAAAAGGTGGACTTGAAAAAAAAAATGTATGGCGTAACGAAAACGGCACGATTTCCGAACCGTTGAAGACGACTGAGTAGAACAAAATCATTAATTTATTAAATGTCTAAACTAGAGGGACCCGGGTTTGTCAGGACCAGTCGCATAACATGAACGGTTGCGACACACGTCCGAGTATAACAAACGGCCACGATATTAGTATAATCGGACTCGTGGAGAGCAGGGCCAGCGCTGGGCCCTGCTGCAGCTGGGCATCATGACGACACTGAGCCCTGCTGTAGCTGGGCACTATGATGACACAAATTCGACCACGATCCATCTACCATGATTGGATCCGACAGCTTGCAGTTGAGCACTTCCGTGTATATGTTGGCAATACAATATCTGGTGCCCTGGGTCGCAGCATAGATGGTAGCGAGGAGAACGAAACAGCGCATTTTAGAACCGGCTGGAGTGCGTAGTACCCAAGTCCGGAGTAGCTTCCGCTGTGGTGTCCTTAAACGTTACGAGATACGAGGAGTGGTAGAAGTGGGCAACATAAGCAAAACATGGAATTTCTTGATAGCGAGGTGCGTCACGAAACCGGTTCGAGGGCTGAACGAGCGAAGCATTCGTCACCCCGAAAAACTTTCTTGAGGAGGTAAACTCGCCCCTGGCAAGAACAGAAGGAACGACCCGGGCAAACTGAGCAGTGGTTCGCTCGAAGGGACCACCGCCAGTATCTGACTTTCCCAGTCGACTGGACATCGATTGTTGTCAGTGGACCATATACTGAGTTCGTGGCCAGAACCACATAAATGGTTCGTTCAGGCTGTTCCAGCAATTAAATCGTCGTAAGAGCCAGATTACGTACCATAAACATTCGCGGATACCGTCTGCTGGGTATTGAACTCCACCCTGGCCGTGTTATTACAACTACGTTGGGTATACGGGAGTCTCTACGCCGACCTCACCAACGACTTCCGACCCTGACTCGTTATTGGCAGCTACTATGCCAGGTTAAGGCCCAAACCTGGACTGTTCGAAACGACATGGGAATACTATGCATTACTGACTGAAATCGTCCCACGGACATATCGTATTACTCGAAATGTGCATCAGCTACCCGACTGGAATATTGTTTACGGACTGATAAGTCCAGTACGATGCCGTTTCGGGATGTATAATTACGATGAAAAACTCTGTTTCCCACCGCTGAAGTGCGTTTTTGAATTCAGAACGGGTTTCGTCTGACCCCCGCTGAACAACATGTGCAGACGTCTATGTACAGCAATACAGTTGGTTTCGTCTTGTGTCAACACCTGCACGGAGCAAACACATATCGGGGTGCTACCGTTATATCTGACTCCTCAATGTATTTACGATTCTCAAAGGAAACGTTGTGTATGCTCTGAACGCTCTCGAAACTACCGTGTCGAAGATAGTTCAAGATCTCTTGATGAAATGAATGCTCTAATAAAACGGGGTAATACAACCCACCGGGGACACAATCATGGTCGATTCAAAAGAGCGGTGATAAGTACGAAATATGTCGCAATCAAAATTCGGACTGAAAAATATCAGGTCTGAGCTGAATCACGCACGATCCTCAATACGTCCCCAATAAGGGTGTGCGTATGGCAGTAACTTGTTTCCAGCAGTATGGCATCCCTCGATGCCTTGTTTCTTTTCTACCTCAACGTGATCGACACTAGATCAATGGCAGGGAAACATAGGTAAAGTGTAGGGTGATGGTAGGTCCGTCGTTGTTTGCATTCACGCTCCACACACGTCCAACAAAGTAATTGTTGATTTCGATGCCAAGTACGATTTGTTGAACCGCTTTGACAAAGACTGATTGTATCATTCATCAAGCGCCGGACGATTCAGAAAAGTGGGATCATTAACCTTGTATGCTGGCCCCGCGCCGAGTTACGCACCTCGGTGATGCTTGTGTTGGTTATCCTTGTATATGGTCGGCGTGGTCCACAAAGACTGTTGCCCTTCATGTTAGGTTCACCTCTTCTCCAGTGCGCATTATCCCATCGGCGTACCTCGATCCCGTCCGATCTCGCAATGAGACACGCACTGCGAATGGTGTTTTCCCTAGCTTTGAACTACATCATCGTGTTTCAATCCGGAGCCGACTCGCGCCGCGTGAGCATTGGGCTGTTACTTGATGTTGGTGTGCGACGGCGTCAAGTTTGGTGTAGGGCTCGCGGGACTTTGGTTCGTGCCATTCAAGAATAATGGAGGTCGCTCGGGTTCGCCAAACCTTTTCAGGGTGACGGGGTTCCCCAGCTAAGGAAGTGCCCAATGTCGTTGGAATCCGCGATGCATGCTTTTCAAAAATGTTGGTTGTACAACCTGCGCAATAGGTCATGGGTGGTTCTGGCTTGGTTGCTTTTTCGTCTTTGTATGGATGAAGTAAGAAGCGCTTCGGATGCGGAGCCTCGAAGACGATCTAGAACCCAGCCACACCATGGCACGGATCGTTTCTCCTCCTTTTCATTAGCAATATCTGTTTTCAGTTCTAACATATGTACTCAATGTGCACCGTATGCTTCAGCGTATCGTTGCTCCCACGTCTACCATCAGTCCAACATGCCCCATGGTTCACCAACGTCATGTACACATGATGCTACTGTGTTTGCGATTAGCCGTGTCCGCGTACCTCAAAGCAGTCTGCGCAGACCGAGTCGCGGGCGATGCGCGTTGTTTGCGTGGAGGCGAGAACCCGACAAACACCGTCGTCACTGGGATATCGATCGATTTACTGCCGAACCGTTACCGATACTCGAGTGAAATGGCCCCCGAACAATGTAGAACGTTCCGCTGTTGATACCCGGGTGAGGGCAATGGCTATTCAGACATTTTTCTGCTTCTAGGAGCAAGTATAGCACATGTGTCGCTTTGTCCAAGGTTGATATGTTTACGTAAGAAAACAGGCGATCTAATGCTAACTACCGGAAGCTCTATTGTCGTGGCACCAAAAGGGCGCGGGGTGGCTCAGATATAAAGAACAGAGCAAAGGTGAACAATGTTGGGTATGGAAGGTGTTCCATGTGACGATGGCGTTCAGATACCGCCCAGCTTGGTATATTCGATGAACGAAGAGACGGCAGCGTGAGCCATGTGCAGTACGTACGTATGAGGATACAATAGTACGACAACAAACACAAGCCTACTGCTGGTGTCGTCCAAGCATGTGGCCTAAGACGGACGAAGAGCGCGTCCCAGCATCAAGACATCACGGAATAACAGCAATAATCCAGGCCGGTGCCCCGGACGAACTGAACCGGGGCCGATATAGAAATTCGACAATTAGTATGAATGGTGTAGACATACATGCACGATAGAGTGGTACCGTGCACCGTTTTTATTGACATAGAAGCACGCCGAGCAGGAGGAGGTGTACCTCCTTGTCTGACCAACGGCCACAAAAACTGTCAGCTAACTCGACCATTTGCGCAATAAAAAACACGGGGCCTTAGAACGGTCGAGAGGGTTTGCAGAGTTCGACGCAGTAAATGACGAGTGTAGATTAGTTGATGCCGTCGTCGGGGGATGTATAGGATGTGGAAATCTCAAGTATACCATTCCAATTGTACCAACATACCCCTTGTGCGTGGCTATGGCTTGCGTCGGTCATTGCTCCTACCCCAACGTATAATCATACACGAAGTACATCCCTACTGCCTAGCTTGAGATGACCGATGCACTATGCGTCACAGGCATGGCAAGTATTATTGCAGCTGAACTCGGTTTTGACGCGCTTCCGACACGTTCCCGTCTCGGCTAATAGGGTGGACCTGACTTTTCTGTGGTGACTACGTCGCCAATGCGCCTCCATCTCTCCACCATATACATATTTACATATTCAAACCTCCCGCAGTGCACTGAGACACTCAGCGATCTCCTGTGCGAGGCTAGGCATCCAAGCTTTCCAATGTTATTGGCTACGGTGCGGCACAGTCTCGGATCGACTCCCGATAGTGAGTATGGATCAAACGAATCAGATGATCTCAGGGTGGCATCAAACTCCCCTTCGTTTTTGCTTGCCATCGCTCGAACGGTACGCTGGTCCCGCCACGGTGGGGGGGGTGTTACGTGTAAGTCCTGTTCTTCAACTACACAGGGCCACCCGGCCGAGTGACATGTTTGAGCAAAATACAGAGCGAGTCGTCCGATTGGCCCAACAGCCGAAGTGAAAACGCCGGTAACCCCCCTATTGCAGCATCAGCCGTGTCAGCAATTACTGTATAAGGCCAGCACTGTATTGGTCACTTGGAAGCTCTCGTAGCTGCCCCTATCATATACTTGCCATACACACCCTCGGAGACAGACGTTGATTCAAGTGCCGATACTCGCACGTATCCACAGTGTCTCCAACGCACTACTTCAGGTCCATTGGAAGGCTACGTCTCACTTTTCACGGCATGCGCGTCTGAGACAGAGACCACAACCTCATACTCGACAACCATCGACCGACTAAGGTTGCCAATGTTTTGGTATTAAATAGCGTGCGTAGAGCCTGCCTCCAACCGCAAACATTCGACGGCCAACGTATCGCAATGTCCACCGACACAGCAAGCACCGACATGTATAAACACCCCGAAGAAACAACCCCAAACCCGCACGAACTCGCGTTGCCCCACGTCTTCACACGGAGAGGGCCCGTCTAGCAGGACGGGCCGTCGTCGCAAAAGTGGTATCTCTTGGACGAGCCTTTGCCTCACGAACTGGCATCGGATCGAGCTAATCTACTTTGTGCCGGGTGTACCTACACATATTCGGAGGGAGGGGGGCTGCAAGAAGCCTCACCAGGCTCACAAGGCACTGACCTACGAGCGCTCCATACACGGAAGCCTTCGGCGACGGGTGTGGCGCGTCGGACTCCCCACTCGTGGACTGCCAGCTCGCTCTACGAAGAAGGCACTGTTATCACTGCTACCCACACAATCGCTGACTACCTATATATATATATATATATAAGTATGATAACCCTTCCAACACATGGGGTGTTTAGCCGATGTGTTTTTCCTCCGAGCGCGGACCGGGTGGGATGTGGCTTTAATGCACCATGAATTTCACCTAAACATTGCGGCAAGGGGTGGAGGGGTGTCACACAAGAATCGTGGGGACAATGAAAGTCAGCCAGGCGAGTGGTGAGCAAGAGGAGCGATCGTCGGTCAAAAGGTTGGTTCGAGACCTCCGCATAAAATGTCATCAGTCGTGGCACGTCGTAGTTGCGGCCGAACCCAGCGGAGAAAGAGAAGCGAATTGGGAACAACTTGTCGAGAATCGTATTGAAAAGGTGATAGGTCGATCTACACTTGCTGTTGCATACTTCCGGGGCAGCGCAACGAGGGAGAGGGCCATATTTGCGATGGAAGAGCTCTAGTGCCGACGTACGGCCCCAATTCAAGTGAGACCACACTAATTTTCATATTGTATGTCTTTCCTATCACGCCCAATGGCGATGGAGAATATTCTTGTATGGCATCCCCAACTGTCTCAGATTTGAACCGAACGCCTGACCAGAGAGACGACAAGCGCGTGTTGGAATACAGCATTCGACGGCCGGTGCGGCTGCCCCAAACTTAAACCTTCCGGACATTCGCACCCATACGAGTATATTTCGCCTTCGGAGACACAAACATCTTTGCACTTTGTCACTCTCACACAGGGCATATTCCGCGTGAAAATGAGTACACGGTATGTGGCCGCAGGCGCGTCGATTGCATTTACAGAACAAAAACGTTAACCACCGCCGTTTTCGTTTTTTAACAAAACCTCAGCACGAATCACCATACGTATGTACGAGGTCTGTACACGGTGGTATTGTCTTTAGGCGAGATACGTACGCGACCCCGTCTACCATTTAAGTCCACTAACTAGTCGAGAAGCCGCGCATCCCGGCAGCCCCAACTTTGTTGAGTCCACGATGTTGCGCACAAAATGCCGAGCAAGATGTGTTTGTCGAACCGAGCGGCACGGGGCGGCTAATACCCACTCCGGTTGCAGATCGCAGCAGAGACATGCGTATTACCGTGGCCTTGTTGGAGACCCCAACATACTCTACGTAGACAGGGTTTTCTTGCTTCTGGCATATGTTGTGTTATCTTTACACTAACAACGAAGCACTAATGTCTTGACCCACCTCCGTAATACCCATGCACGGGTTGAAGTCGGACATCCCGTCGACGAGGTAAAGCTTTAGTTTGACAGTTTCATCGGTGTTCAGGTAGATGGTCTGGTATCCGTTTGTTGTACCGGTGGGCTTGGATATTTGGCTGTAGACACCGCCGACGTAGAGTTTTATCTTGAAGGTTTCCGTGGTCACATCGTACAACGCGATACGCATCTCGTCAATGTCCTGCGGTTCGTCGAAGTAATACTCGATCCAGCATCCCTCGTCTTCATTATCGAGGAGATCCACCTTGCACAACCAGTGAGTCGTGTGATTTCCGTCCAGACTGTATTCGGGAATGCTGGGGGAGCAATATGGATCCGGCCTCGGCCCGTACGGCGAAGCAGTCACTTCCACGTTTGTCCTGTAGCTTGCGTCAACGAGGGATGGAGCCGGCACGGCGCGCGATACCAAATCACAATGCAGGGCAGGAAGGTAAGTCAGGCCCGTGCTGTGTGCTTCAACAAATCTTGATAGCGTTCCCTCGGGGTCTGATACCGTGCCGCATGGCCTTTCTTGCGAGAGAACAGTGGAGAAAACATCACTTCAAACGTGTTCCCTCGCACGCAACACCCAATGGATTGGCCCGTACATGGTTTTGTATCCGACGTTGAACCGCGATATGGCACTGTAAGCGAAATGTTGATGATATAGTCAGGACCTCCCGCAGGTCGCGAAGATACTTTCCTATCCACGATCCTTCACAGCTATGTATCAAATATTGAGTGAACACACTAATTTCACTAGTACCTAGTTTCTTCGAACGATGAAGCTGAAGTCGATCGCCTAAAATCTCCATACCTGCCATCGCACGACCTTTTGCAACATAGGCTAGTTCCCGGGGAGTATTTTTTGGGACCAGTTTGTATCAGGCTTCGCCGAGCTCACACGTTCAACCAGGTGTATGACATCGTACATGTGTACACCACGAACCGCGTTAATGCATGCCGGTATGCGAGCGTCGAAAAACAAAAAAATGTTGAAAAATAGAGAATATCGTTAAATGTACTCTATCGTCGCATTCCGAGAAAGGTGAAGTTTTTATTTGCTGCACTGTGGGTATATTCCCGATGGAATTGCCTCGGTGCTGTTGTCAGTTTGGGTCACATCCGGTTCTGTGCATTGTCATGGGCACCGAATGACCGACCTGCTCCACGTCACAGATACGTCAAACAAATTGGGTACACGAAGAAATGAAGTTACATTTCCAGTGAGGGTCAACAGGAAGACCACCTAGCTCATATCAGCATAAACATTCACTACCCACAGGCTCTCTTCGTACTTGTCAATAGTGTGCTCGCTATAGCTATTTTTAGGAAGAATGCCCAAAACGACGGCGCTAAGCACTACCAGGTATTTATGCAATGCCGAGCAGAACAATCAGGAGCGTTATGTCCGCTTAGGTCGAGAATCTGCAAGCACACACTTGGCGAGTTGAAATATCGATCGACATCGGTATGGTACCACGAAAAAGGCGGAATTCCGTATGTTGGAAGGCCGCGGAGATCACACAATTGTAGGTCAAGACGTGAACCCAGGTGTGGATGGTGACATTCAAGCCGTTGTGACACACTTATATATGAGTACCAACAACTGCTTGATTAGCGCCATCGGACCCAATATGTATCGCAACACCATGACAAGACGAAAACAACCACATCGCATCGATCATGTGCGAGAATGTGTATTCCACAGCTCGTAGTTCGATAGTACCGTTCATAACTTCGTCTCACCATGCGTGGTTCCCAAGGTGGCAGCGTAGATGGTGGCCAGTAGAACGAAAAGGCGCATTTTAGAAGAGGTTGGAGTGCGCTGTACTTCAGTCTGCAGTTGCCCCTTCTGAAGTGATGCACAATTTGAGGAGACAAGAGTAGTGGTACCGGTGGGGCAATAGAAGCCGAATAGAAATATCTTGCCAGGAAGGCGCGTTACGAAGCCAGCTTAAGGACCGAATTACCGAAGTATTCGTCGTGTTCACGAATTTGCTTAAGGCGGTAAATACGTACGCGGCAGAATCTATGACGAATAATCCCGTCAACCTGCCCAAACTTTCGTTCAGAACTACTACGAATGTTCCTCAGCGCCAACCCTGCCAGCAGTTGTCTTGGCTAAAATCGTTGCCAGCCGACCGTACACCAATCTGTGGTCCGACCTCCAAGCCGACAGTAAGCAAGTCCAGACTGAATCGTGCGATTTATGCTCCAACCTTGAACACACGATATATTTCAACCGACTCTGAGCACCATACAACCGACCGCATGCACTACGTGTCGAACTTTACCCTTTCAGCGCTGTTCAGACTCAACTTGTTCGCAACGGTATTCGTCCGTTGGGTATATATTTGTCTCGGCTCGGACAGTCTCCCTCTATTGACAGCCATCTAGCCAGTTCAAAGTCTGAATCTGGATAGGTATGGACAATATCTACCGGAGGGAACTATATGCATTACAGACTTGGAGCGGACCAACTGACACATTTGTTTGTATGGAGTGTCCCATCAGCATTTCGCTCCGTCCTGCTAGCATGCAATCGGTGCATTCTAGAATACACAGGTGGGTTCCGTCTGACCACTTCGCAAAACGCCGTGAGCAGTCATACATGTAGAATAGTGAAGTTGATTTTCCTATCTGTTTATAGCTGTACAGAGCTATACCTTGCGAGGTCCTACCGCAATGCAGATATGTCGTCGACCTCAACGGAGATATAATGTATAGTAGTTCCGTACTGCGTACCCGGTTTGTACGTACATAGCTTTTTACAGAAAACTGCCATACCTCTCGAGATTACCCTGGATTGTATTTAGGTGTGCCGGATGCGATGTGTGTTTAAGCAAGCGAGGTGAAGGCCCCACCGGAAAGAAAACAAAGATGGTACGTTCAAAACTGCGGTACTAAATCAAACGTACATCATCCACAATTCCAACTGGCGCCGCAGCTCTGAGGTGAATCATGCAGGTACGTCCTCGGGCCCGCGGGAGGGGCGCGTGTCGTGGCCACTATGTTTCCTGTAGCAGGTTGTCTCTCGAGCGTATGATTCCTCCCGATCCGATGGAATGGATAACCAATCAGCGATGAAAAAAATAACCTACGACGGTTGTGAATCCTCATTGGGATGCACGTCAAACACACGTCCTATACGTATACCTTTGTTTCCTAATCTTCCAGAACCGATATGTTGGCCCAGAGTTCTAAAGACTGATGTTGTCATTTAGCAAGTGCATGACGATTCGTGCCAATACGATCGCCGAGTTCGTGTGCCGTCAGCGCCTCCAGGTACACACAGCCGTCGTTAATCTTGCTGTAAGCTTGGTTGGCGTTGACCATCTAAACTGTGCCTCTATTGAAAGCACAAGTCTTCTCCCAACAATAGTCTCAGTGGCAGACTACGATATATCTCGATATTACCAGATCGCCAAATGAGGCAAACATTGCAACGGTACCTTTCATCGTTTTGAATGTTTTGGTGTGTTCATACGAAACTGACTCTCGCGTCCGGAGCAGTGGGAGCTCAGTCACGAGGTTGTTGCGCAGAGCTTTTCGAGCCTTTGCTCGGTGGCAACGCCCCGCGTTCGTCGCGGGGTAGGCGTGAGGCAGCACGTTTTCTAAAAAACGTACTGTGGCTCTGTAACGGAGGAGGTTTTCGATGTCGTTTAAACTGTATTAACGCTATTCATAACGTTCGCTCTACGCCTGCAGCAGGTCTTAGATAGGCATGGCTTGGTTGTTCGTTCGATGTTTTCGTGAGGATAAGAGCTCATGAAGCGAGTGGATGCAGACGTCTTCGGAGCTACCCCTACAAACGCAGGCGTCTTTTTTTCTTCCTCCCCTGATCAGTGTTTGGTTTCGTTCATACAATTCTGCGCGTTGTGCACCGCATCTGTCGATAACATAGTCCCTCCCACGTTTGATAAAGACAGAAATGTTTTCCTCATAAAAATGTACTACGCGACTGCAACTTACTCGCAGCCCTCCATGCTTGCCATCGAATGCAGTCTGGAGATCGAGTAGCGGGCGATACGCCGTTGCCAGCAAGCGGGAACCGGACAGACCTTCGCGTTGGGTGGGTAGCGCTCGATCCAACGACGCACCCTATGCACTCGGGATAGCTTAATTCAGACATGTAGAACGTGTGGCGGTTCAACCCCCCTCGAACCAGTAGCTACAGTGGGCATCGTATACGACCTGTGAGGCCTACCCGACGTTTGGACAAATACGGCACATATATCGTTTTGTATATAAGGGGTACGCGTGTGTGTGATACGGGCAACGGATTGTTTTTGACCGGGAGGGTAGTACGTGTGGAACAGAAAAAGGCGGGGCGATGCAGAAATATGTACCAAGGCAAGATTGAACAATGCTAAGCTCAACATGTGTTGAAGGTATGGATGACTTCCAGGTACGACCCCACTTGTCCAATTCGACGATTGAAGGGAAGGGAATGCGAGCGATGTATAGGATAAGGTGGCCAGCGTATGAGCACAAACCCAAGACATATGTCGGGGCCTCGAGAATACGTGGCGTAAAGCGAGGACGGCGTCACAGTACCGAGACGTCACGGCGGAACGGTGCTCGCTACCTGATGTTCCCGATGAACTGAACCGGTGTAGCCTTACAAATACTACGATCGACGTGAATGCCTGAAATGGCTGACTGCGTAAACATAGATGCAGAGAAAAAACGGCAATATGTGCCGTAAGTTGTGGCATTACAGCACTACAACGAATTGTGTTTGATTGCTGCTTACCTGTAAAAACGCCACAAAGACTACACGACGACTTACGGAATACGCGTGCATTGCAACGTGAGTGTTTGAGCATTCTGGAGAGGTTTACCATGTTTGGCGTAAGTAATGAGCATATATGTGCCAAGGCCGTCGCGGTGAGCCATGCGAGGCATAAGGCATATTGTAAACGAATGGACTTGTGAGGGGCTACGGCTTGAGTCGCTGTCACACTAACCATGTAACCATGTGACCATATATGTAAATATATACAGGTTAGATTGAGCTAACCGATGAAGTTGAAGCCACAGGGAATACAACCATAAAAACCGATATATTTATGCGGATGCACTTTCAGCGCGACCTCGTTTCCGTGCCGGAAGTAGGCTTTAGCTACCCTTAACGACTCCACCGCCATGGCGACACCACCTCGGGTTCCATACACATACTTCCCACACGCAGCAACTCGAAGGTCTACGTCCAGCAGCAAGGGCGTCTCCTTCGCGGAGATATCTGCTGGACCAGCCATTGCGCAACACCGTAACATCCAACTGAGGTGCTCCATATCGTGGGCAACGAATAATTGCATGCTGGGAGCTACTACATACTTGTGTATGCACTTCATAGGCAGAAATATCGACGGTGTGTGTAGCACGTCGAACTCCCCGTTCGTACACAGCCAGCTCGCTATATAGAGAAAATATTTCTACCACGAATGCCCACAGCAAGCAAACGGGGCTGGGAGGTGTTCAGAGGCAGGTTCTTCTCGACGCCTTGCCGGGTCGGAAGGGGGATTTACTCCACCATGATCATCACCTGGACGTTGTGGGTAGAGACGAATGTGCACGAGGGGAGACGTAGAGACGTATAACGTCGGCGACCAAACATCAAAGATTATCGCTGGCATCGTGAGCACGCTAATCGATCGTTGTTCAATTTCCAACGTCGGCATGAAATTGCCGGCACCAGGTGTACGTCGTCGTTAGAGCAGACAGTGATAGATCAACGAATATCCAAATATGAACAATCGTGTCGGTGCTGGTACCGCATTGAAACGTTTAAAGCGCTTGATCCACACCCTCTGGTACACAATACACTCTGGATGAGAGACAACGCCGAGTTATGGGTCCACGGTAAGTTCCACAACACAATGATTTTCCAGTGCTGCAGTGGTTCCACTTCGGCGAAATCAAGCTGTGTGTATGCCTATGCCATTTCTGAACACGAGTCAAGATTTACGCCAATAACCCGACCTGTGACATAGTCAAACATTAGAGTACACAACTCAACTGCCAGAATGGCTCGACCTACTGTACGTAAAACTTCCTAACATTCCCGAGCTAATACTTACGTGTCGTCCTTCGGGAGGAAAATATCCCGAACGTTTGCCACGCCTAAACCGTGCAAATACCACCTGGACGTATGCACGCGCGTGCAAACTCTCTGGCCGGAGGAGAGGCCTACTCGGAGACAACTGATTTTCACAGCAAATCAGTTAACCCACCACTATCCGACATGCGGACTTACGCGTTCCTGGTTCCTACGCAGTACTTGGTTCTCAAGCCGCGGTACGTGTGGGAAAACGCGTCCGTAGAACTCAACGACATTGACGAAGCGCAGCAAGGTGTTTAAGGAAAAATCTGGTAGAGAGAGAGCCTCCCGAAAATACAATGTCCGAGACCTTAGCACCCCTTATTGCCGCTGTTGCTAACAGAAATCGAGCGCTGGAAAAACGACCATACCCCTTGTGCGTACTCGATGGTGTATTTCTAACAACAATAATCCCGTTGATTTTGATGTATTAAGCACAATCCTTTACTATGTTAGGATGTGCCCGTCAACCCGACCAGGCCCAATCTGCTACAGTTGCTATGTTGTATAAAGCTGTCGAGACACCAGGGTGAACACGGATTCGGGAAATGCCCTCCTTTAATCAAGATTATACATTCTGCCCGCATGCATGTTCGGGATGGACTAGTACTACATTTTCACGTTTTGCACTTGCCTCCCTAATGCTGATCCAGGCGTCGCTGTTCTTCCAGTCGTCAAGTTCAAGCTTCAGTTCGGTCGTTTCATCGGTGCCCAGGTAGAAGGTCTGGTATCCGTTCGGCTCGCCACTGGACTCGATCTGGCTGCGGTAGCCAGTGTTGTCGTACACGTTCATCCCCCTGCCGTTCTCGGTGCACTTGTAAAGCGCGATACGCGCCTCGACGATGTACCGCGGTTCAGCAAAGTAGTACTCGATCCAGCACCTCTCGTCGTCATCATCGAGGATATTCCCCTTGCCCGACCAGCGAGTGTTGCTCGAGCGCCTTGCGTCCCGAGTGTTTTCCCGAATGTATCTGTCCGGGGTACGTCCAGGATAGGAACTCCTCCCGCCGTGTCCAGACACAGTCACGTCCACGGTCGCCCTCTCGCGCGCGTCAACTAGATCTGAACCTAGGGGGGCGTCCGCCACAAGTATTCACTGCGGATACCGGGAACAGGTTATGCACGAATGTGTGGAGTCCGAAAGTCGGAGTTGCGTTTCCTCGGGTTAAGAAAATTCCCTTCGTACTTAGAGATATTGCTAGTACGGACGTGATGGCCTCCTACGGTGGGCAGCGAATAGTCGTAGAGGCCTACACGTTTTAGGTGGGTGGCATACGACCTATGTACTATAGTAGTAGAACCAAAAACGAAACTTGTTTCCACCGTTCGCTCGTCAGGATAGTACCGTCGGCCAAAGAACTTTGGTCTTGTCAGCATTGCCCCCCCCCGCGTGGATACTTTACTCGGCATGCTGCTGCAAATTCATTCAACCATCTAGTTCAACTACACCTCTTGCGCGAGCACGTAACTTCTACCATCGATAAAGCTCAATCACGGGGTATCAGACACGTCGAATCAAGTTCACGGGGGGGGGCGTTCCATTCACCTACAATATCCGTTTGATATCGCATGACCTCGAACACATCGGCTACTTCATGGTGCTAGTTGTGGGGATCGAGTTGCATAGTTGCATAGTCTATCTGGCGTACTTAACAATGATGAAGCTATTGGCATTGAAGCACGTGCTAGCACGGACACACCCAAATATGCTGGGACGTAGAATGTCGTTTGAGGTCGAGCTGATGTTTGCCGTACTGCACGTGTTTGCAGTTGGTATTGCAACGGATATCTTCGCAGTTATTATTTCACGCCCTGTTCAGGAGGGTATCATGACAAGGCCAGGTCAACCAACCCCCATCGTTTTTACCGAATGCGAAATTTGTTTTATCACCGCTTGCACCAGACTAATTGCATGCGAGTATTCCTCTCGACATACGAGGCGCCCAGGGTGGAAGCGTAGATGGCGGCCAGAAGAGCGAAATACTGCACTATTGAAAGGGATTGAGTACGGTGTATACCGAGGTTTAGAGTGACTTGTTCTGTTTGTTGAAGGATGCGGGGAGGGAAGAAGAGTGGAATTGGTGAGCAATCGAAGCGCAAACGCAAGGTAGTGACAGCAAGTCGCCTTACCAAGTCAGTTCTAGGAGTGCAGAGTGAAACTTTCTCCACCTCCAAGAATTAACTTTAGGTGGTATAAAACACGTGCAGCATTAATACGACGAATGCCCCGAGAAAAATGAACAACGGTTCGGTCGAACAGACCGGTAGCGGCTTCTGAATTCTAAACACATAAACACATCGTAATTAGTGCACGACCTCCGTGCCATAATGCAATATAACGCAGGCGTACTACCCAGCTTGCAAAGCAGAGTATAAACTATGTAGTCAGTCGAACTCACAGCTGACGTGTTTCACACCTTTACAAAAACACCAAAGTCAGCGCCAATCTCGCCAGGGGCTGCCTGGGCATGGATATCTCCCCCTTCGACTGCATACATACGAGCCCATGAACACAACCAAAGGAAACACGTGACTACGGAACGCCAGGCATGTTCTTACTTACGAAGTGCTTGATACAAGCGACAGCGTACATTGCCTTCGAGCTAGCACCCGTCCGGCATAGCATTCTCAGGCTGGGTACCTGACCGTTTCTACGCTGATCTTGCCCACGATCTCAGATGCTGACTCTTTCGTTCACCGCTATGAAACTATACCGGTTAAGGGTCCGAATATTCATTGTTCCACGTATTTTGTACTCGAAGAAAGTTGAGGTCCCAATACAATCTGGGAACTCGGATCTTCAGGTTGGTAGGCTGTTCAGGTATGTTGGTTCCTGTTGGGATCAAGGTACGGGCGAAGACCGAACCCAACCTCTAACCCTAACCCTAACCCTAACCCTGACCCCAAACTGCAGCCAAAACGTAGCCAAGACGGCCCAAAACTGGCCAAAAACGCGGCTGCTGCGCCGCGCTTGCATCGAACCAGGAATTTTTTGTATTGCGGACGACGATTCCGAAGTGCAGATCATGCCACGCAATTGTCGAGTCCAAAACCCCCCTAACGATTCTAGCTCACAGGTTGTAAACCCTACTCCGAAAGTTCGATTATTACGCATTGATTGCTGGAGTCCTCACGACAACGACGTACGATATATCTTCCGGGTAGGTAGGCGTTGGCGGGCAGCGGATTCTTCACGATCGTTGGGGGCACAGGAACCCCTCCTCATGGTAGGATCAATGCACAAGCGCACATCTAACCCAACCCTTAGCCCTATCTCCCAGGTTCGCCTCTCTCCGAACCCGAAACGGGCCAGGAACGGGCCAGACATGCGTCGTTATTTATGAAACGCGGCACGCGATTTGAGAGCTGCGGACCACGATGTTCCTCCCGACACCACTATTCAGCAATAATTTTCCGGAAAGCTGTCGTAGATCCACCGCTGGAAGATAGTGGCGCATCTTACTTTTAAGTCGTTGCCAGGTGCACAGTAGTGCTGACTGAAAAGGGCTTACGAACCTATACTATTTCGTCACAAAGGAGGAAAAGTCTCTGACTATTCTTGCGTAGGTATGCACGACAGTTTGTAGTGCCAGCTCCTCAGTCCAGTACGATGCTCTTTCGAAGAAAAGTCGTACCATATGACTACAGTAGTAGCCATGCATCAACCATATTTACCATCAACTTCTTCTGATGATTTCGTGTGCCCGAAGACGGAAAATAAATAATTCTCTCTATTTCCAGTACGAAATAATTAAATTGAAATTGGGGTCAATTTACAACTGGACCACTGACTGGACACAACCCGTTGACCTCTGTGGTAGTAGATTAACCCTTCTAATTATTCCTATATATACGGGTAAAGGTCCATATTAACGAGGAGGCAAGAAATCCAGAATTTTAGAAAAAATAAAACCAACTTGGATTTTATTCGAAAAAAGCAACGTGTTTGAGCTCTATCGAAGAACGGCGTATGATTTTCTTGAACCTATAAGAGTAGGGCAACAACGCAGGAAAGTTCTAAAATACGCTCCGCAATGTTGCAGTATGCATGCTGCAGTGCGGAAGCTGCTGCTGCTGCTGCTGTGCGAGCTGCTTGGAAGCTGCTGCTGCCGCTGTGTGGCTGCTGCTCTCGCTGATGGTGGTGGTGGTTCCTCTGCAGCTGCTGCTGCTGTGGCTGCTGGTGCCGCTGCGGCCCGTATTGATGTTGCTCTTGTTGTTGCTGATGATGCACTGCTGCTGGACACCTGGTGCACCGGCGATCGTCCCTGATCGTAAAGTCGATGCAGATGGCGCGTTGGCAATTGGGGGTGTCGTGTGTTTGGATCCATTCCTGTCCTTCTCCGCGGAAGAAGTCGTGGTGTTGGTCCGTAGTCGCCGCCGGCGAGGTTCGCGAGGGTTCTCGGTCTAGTCTGTGGTGTCTATTGTGTGTTGCAAGACAGACACCCGCCCCACCATCGGCGGTATACCTTCTGTCTTCGGTACCAACTCTCCAAATTGGATTCAAGTTTGAAAGCAAAACAAGGTCCCGGGTCCCGGGACGTTCTTGCTTTTTTTTTCCTCAATCCAACCTGCTGAGGTCGAAATCCTCCTCTTCCGTGGTGGAACGTATAGTAAACAAATAATGGAGTGCAACCATGATTTTACACTTACTTTTCTAAGTTGGATTGATTATTTTCATGTTGAGGTGGGCGCGAAGGTGCTACCGAAATTAGTTGATTCTTTTCGTTTAACGTATCCATAAGCCTGAAAGGAAAACTCAGAATATTTGTTTCTGCTGTGCAGTAGTAGCGCTGTAGGTATTGCGTGCACGTAAAACACAGAGCTGCGAGATCCCTCGAAAAGAGGCAATAATATACACACCACGAAACCAGCCAATGCGGATCAGAAGTGTTACATCGTCATCACAAATCGAGCTGGTACTGGTACCGCACGTGTGCTTTCAACGTTGCAGGCCTTTGAATAAAGTAACGGCCGCACGGAGGTTCCTGTGTGGGAGCAACTCGATTCCATTCGTTCGGCGTTTCCTTTCGCTTATTTTTACTGTATCTAGGGTAGTCAATCGTTTGTCGACAAAGCATAAACTACGGTGCAAGTCGTTTGCGTTGGAGCCCATCACACACGCGCGACTAGTGCCCTTTCGATTATTTCGCTTCAACAATCGTCATGTTGATCTGGTTGGGCAGTGAATGAGATGTCATCCTTCAGGAAGTGACGGGCGATTTAGATGAGTGAGACCGCCGAGATTATATCGCGTCCCCGAGCCTATTTTGACTGGTCTTTTACGGGGCAGTTTCCTTCTTGATATGCAAGGCGTTATCTACTACGGAATGCGCGTAAACTCTTTCCCAAGCGCGTTTTGTCCCGGGCATACCTCGATACCGCTATATATCACAATGGCAAACGCTGCAATGGTGTTTCTCATCATGTTGGGCAACCGTGTGTGAATCCGAAGCAGACTCCCGCCTCGTGAGCATTCCGTTGTTAAACGAGGTCAATGTGCAGCTGCATCTCGGTTTTTTGTTCCGTGGCAACTCTCGGCCTTGCACTGAACGAGAACAGAGGTAGCACGTTTCGGCCGACCTTTTCTGATTGACGGCGCTATTCGGCAGAGGAACTACATAAGGCCATTGAAACCCGATCACTATGTATGTTTCAAGAATGTTGGTTGTACACTTTTGACAGGATTTTATTTTATTTTTTTATTTTTTATTCATCACTTTTACTTTCCAGCCCACTCGTAGGAGGTTTTACCCTCGACGATCATCTGGACAAGCCGTGGTCACAGGTGTCGTCCCTTCTCCCTCCCGGTACGTGCCTTTGTTTTTTGTCGCGCATAGGGGTCAGCATTCCCACTGCTCGTCGATTTTCATCGAATGTAGCCAACTCACGCTTCCGCGATTTCCGCTTATCATTTTTTTATGCAAGAAAAAGTCCCTATGAGCATGCACTCGGTGAGACTTGAACCCACGAAATTGATCTTGACAAGCACATTGTTGTGGCTTAATTTTTTTTCGTTATTTCGTTATTATATATTCGATCGCCTCAAGAAAGAAGCCTCAGACAGCTCCGGAGAGGAACCCCCAACACAGCACGGGTTATTTATCCTTCCCCTCCTGATGATGGGTGAGTTTTCTATTCAATTACTCGTTCGTGCTGTGCACCCTAAATTTTGGCATATATTTTCGCACCAACATCGACGTAGTACCAAGCCAATTTTTGTTTCCTTCAATGTCATGTGGACACGGCGGCACAACGCTTGCCCTCGGCCGTACATATACCTCGATGCAGCCTGCGCATACCAAGTAGCAGGCGGTTAGCCGTTGGGTGGTAGGGGGGACCCGACAAAATTTACCGCTTCTCACCTGTCGACCGAGTGATCAACCGCAGTACCCACCCTACACTCTCTTGCATACTTCCTCTAGAATAATAGGAGCTCGCTGTTTTTCGAAGCCATCTAAACCAGCAGTGACGCAGCTACCGTGGATATCATATGCTGACGTTGAAGTCTATCTACCTTTTCAACCATTGCCAAGACATACATGCACCGTTTTGGGTACGTCTGCGTATGTAAGAAATAGGGCAATGTGGTGCTTAACGAACCCGGGCCTCTCTAGAATTTCGTCCACAAAAAGTAAGCAGTGCCTGTTGTAGCTTACATGGTAACAATACGTTAGAGGAGAGCGACACCGTATACCGTGGGTAGTGCCAGTGTAGCGCTGCAGGAAAATCCATACATATATATATACCTACCTGGAAGAACGCCATCATAGACATAACAAAAATACATCGTATGCTTGTGCGTGACCATGCGAGAGTAAGACGCGTGGAAACGTTTATGCAGAGTTCAGTGTAGGTAACGTGTATATATCTTCTGACTCCGTCGCGGTAAAACAGACATTGAGAACTGTATACCAGCAACATTCTGGGTGGCTACGGGTTGCGTCGCTGTCATTTTACACCGCTTAACATATACCGATATACATACCGTCTAGCAAGAGCTAGCCGATGTAGTTGCAGTCACACGAATAAGATAAGACCAATGCTGTTATATCTCCCTGGACGCACTTCCAGCGGCCAGCCTTCTCGGCGAAGGGGTGGACCCCATTTGGCCGTGACGACTTCTCAGCCGTTGTACCTGGCCACAAACATAATCACACAGACCGCACCTGATCATTCGAAGTTCCAGCCGGTATCAAGAATACGATAAGGCATGGCTGCAGCTCAGACTGGTACTGGTTCCATTTCCGATATCTAGTATCGTGCAAAAATTGGGATGTGACCTGAATCGCGTCTGCCTTGCCAATGCAAGGACGGCATGTCAACAACATACGTACGAATATACAATCAGCGAATCAAACTTGAGTTCAAGTTTCAGTACCAACATCTATACAAAAGGTACCCAACGCAGTTCTGGAGGTACATTTGGAATATTGCGTTCCTCTACGGGCGTCGTGTGTGTGCGACACAGCATAGGATCGAGACCAGCACAATACCTCTAGCGCACCTACAACAGACCACACACAGAGCAGCCGACGACGGGGAGACAACGCACCTGGATGGTTCCGACTGCACACACATGGCACTTTCACAGATTCTCCAACCACAAACAATGGATTACCATGTATCCTGATACTAATCGGAGTCTCAAACCCCAACACCTACACACGGCCCCAAAACCAATAAAATACCCAAATATCAACCACCATGTAGACCCAATCAAATACCCGAATATCAACGGACGTCGCGTTTCCCTAAGCCCTCGAACTTTTTGCGGACGTTTCCCCAAGCCATCACACGTTTTGGTAGAGCACGCCCAGCTAGAGGGGACACTCCCTCCCGAAGAGAGACCTGCTGGATCAACCACTGTACGACCCCGTAGGATCCCACCGATGTCACCCACACCGTGTTTACACGCAGGGGGGTACTACAGTAGTACGTACTTGAATGTATGTACTTGAAGTGTGTACACTCCATAAGTGGAAACGATCGGCGTGTGTAGCACGTCAGATTCCCCGCTCCTACTCTTCCAGCTCGCCATACAGAAAAGGGACTTTTACCATTAGGGCCAAAACATATTGCAGATTTTGTTAAGAACTCAGCAGAACGAATGCGACGGAGGGGTGTTCAGCAACAGGTTCTTCCCCACGCCCTGGCGGGTGGGGATGAGGTTTTACTGGACCATGATCATCACCTGAACGTTTCGACCGACATTAACGAGCATCAGGGACGCAAGCACGTATCACTTCGGCGACCGAAATGGGTGGTTCTCGCTAGCATGGTGAGAAACATCATTAATCGTTATACATTCTCGCACCACCGGAAAAAAGTACCGACACTCGGAGTACCTCGCCTTTAGAGCGCGAAATAATAGGAGACGAACAACCAAAAATTGTAAAAATGTGTCGATCATACAATCGTATTGAAACATTTGTAGCGTACGACCCACACCCGCTGGTACAAAATATCGCGACACGATGGGTGGGGCCTTTTTAGGCATGGGGGAGCGGTGACACCGACTTGATAGTCAACGACGAGTTCCACAACACGATGATTTCCCAGTGTACTAGTTCCCATCGCGTGCAATGAAACCGTAGTGACACCGACTTGAGGGTCAATGTCGAATTCTACAACGCAGTGATTTCCCAGTGTACTACCGTAGTTCCCATTACGTGTAATGAAGTTGTACTTTTATTGTTGGTGTGTATGACAATCCCCCTTACGACCTTATGTCTGCATCAACCACCCAACCTGGGATAGATTGAAACATTAAAGTACACTACTGGACGGCCAGTGTGAGTTGACCTGGCCCGAAATTTCCGAACCTCCCGAGAGACGTACGTTTCACCGTTCGAAAAGAAACGTATTCAGCCTCTATACCATGTATATCCCACTTGGACGTATCCACACGGGCACCAAATTTCCGACCGAAGGGGGGATTCTACTCAGAGATCATTTGTTTCTTCAAGCGAAACAGTTGACCACCGCCTTTGAATTCCCGAGACGCCCCACCACTAGTCACCATACATTAAATACGCGTACCGGGCCTACACACAGTACCACAGAGGTCTTTAGTACGGAAACACCTGCTTCAATGCCGATTGCCATACCGAAAAAAACCAAGACAACACTTCGCCCGGGCTTGTTTTCACCATTGCCTCTGAAAACGAAAAAAACGCGTTCTCCACGAATTGTTTCGTTTTAGTTCTTGCCTTTCTTTCGCCCTACAGTAGTGGCAAACTTGAAATACAAATGTTGATCAGCATTTTAAAAATCCTTTTTTCAACATTTTATCCCATACACTCAGAAGCGCACATACGAGACACGATATTGCAACTAGTATCTCGAACGGTTGCAGTGACAGGCTGTGCGCTCATCACGTGAGTCGTTTGGTGTACAATACCAACTTTTGATGGCCTTTCTTTCGCCCTACAGTAGAGGCAAACTTGAAATACAAATATTGATCAGCATTTTAAAAATCCTTTTTTCAACATTTTATCCCATACACTCAGAAGCGCACATACGAGACACGATATTGCAACTAGCTTCTCGAACGGTTGCAGTGACAGGCGGTGCGCTCATCACGTGAGTCGTTTGGTGTATAATACCAACTTTTGATGCTGCTCATTACTTATGACATTTTTCTCATTTTCTTGCCCGGGAGTAAGTGCAAGTTGAATGACGGTAAACAATAACGAGCAGCATTCAAAACTGTTGTTTCACACGTGCAAACTTGGATGATAATCGTTTAGCTTCTTTCTACGATCGTTTGGTGTACTTGTACCAATAGCGTGTCCTGAAAGTGTTCTTTTGAGTGTATTGGATTGGTTTATCCTATGTTGAAAATGGCTTTTCTGAATGTTTACCGAAATTCGTGTTTTGAGGTTACCACGTAATTAAATATATACATACTTGTATATATAATCGTCCCGGAGGCGATTTTCGTTTTTAACTTGGACATCGATGGGAACCAACCACGGGTAAATTTTTTTTGTGGTCTTAGCTCTTTCATCATGACCATCGGCAGTACCTAGAAGCCAAAAATATCATCGTAAGATATCGACCCCCGCAGTTGTTCGAGGCGCGGTTTGAAGGGGAAGTGTTCCCCCGAAATTCAGCGAAACAAGCCAAGTTAAGATGCATTTCCAACCGTTCCTAACAACATCCAACCCGGCGAAAAGGGTTAACTTGCGAGTTGGGCTGTTTATCCCGTCCGTGTGCGACGGATTGATGTTGACCTCAATCGCGAAACCGTTCAACTTGCAGCGCAGTGTAGCCCGCGTTGAGGTGTGGTTTCGTGAGTTGAAAGGTGACCTGCTTGGGAAAGGGGCAGTTTCTACGTGTGTTCGGGTGTGGGTTCGTTGCGCACCTTCGCACGTTCGCGTGTATGTCTTGTTACTACCTTTGTTTTTCCTCGCCGGACCCCTCGTTACGTGCTGCGTCTGCAGCGGCGGATGCTCTGTGCGGACTCCGCTTCAACGGCCGATAACCCAGCGACGAGTGGTTGCGTTGGCGGAGTGTGCGCACGGAGGAGTACGCTCGGCGCTCCCGAGGATTGTAGGCGCAACGAACTCGTCGAAAGGGGGAGCTGTACCAGAGGGGTTGCAGCCCGGCGGTCGATGGACGTGTTTCGCCACGGGGCAGGACGCCTTCTGGATAGCAAACGGAGTGGCCTAGGAGGGTCGTGACAATGGGATCCCGCCGGACCCGGGCGGGAGCGGGTTGATCCACCTAAGGTGTTGCAGCGTGAGGGCCGACGGGCGTCCGATGCGTACAAGGCGTATGTTCGCAGTCACGGAAAGGATGCCAGTTGGGTAGCGGACGTTATGGCCCAGGAAGGGATGAGCGGTGGGATCCAGCCGGGCCAGGGCACTGAGTGGGGGCGAGTTAATTCACTCTTAGAGGTGAATACGCAGACGTAAATAATGGTGAAGTGTGTTATCACATGCGTTCCCTACGAGATTGCAAGTGGGAGGGGGAAGGGGTCGTAAGAATACATCAGTAAATAGGGTCAACTCCCATGTGTGATCGAGGCTGGCGTCGAGAGTTCTGTGTCGCCAGTTGGGTTGGGAGTTGACTCGAGTATACGGATGTTAGCGTGGGGTTGCCGTTGGGGCATCCCCGGGGGGGTCACTCCTTCTCCAACCCCCCTTTCCGAGCGGGGGGTTGCGCATTAATATAATACAACTTCGAAAGCAAAGGGCAAATAATAACAATGATAATGATAATGATAATGATAAAATAATAATAATAATAATAATAATAATAATAATAATAATAATAATAATAATAATAATAATAATAATAATAATAATAATAATAATAATAATAATAATAATAATAATAATAATAAATAAATAACAACAATAATAACAACAACAACAACAACAACAACAACAACAACATAGTAATAATAGTAATAATAATAAGAAGAAGAAGATTTGCACTTTGCTTTCGAAGTTGTATTATATTAATGCGCAACCCCCCGCCCGGAAAGGGGGGTTGGAGAAGGGGTGACCCCCCCGGGGCTGCCCCAACGGCAACCCCGCGCTCACATCCGTACACTCGAGTCAACTCCCAACCCAACTGGCGACACAGAACTCTCGAAGCCAGCCTACCAAACCGCTATCAGAAAAGCCGTTTCTGACAAATAACTCGAGAAACCACACCAAGTACAAGATAACCTCACTCGTGAGAAATTCGACACGCACTTGTACCAGGCATATACAATAACACAAATACATTTAAACCAACAATGCACTTCAGTGTTAATATACGGATAACCCCCTTCTCCGATACTTTCAGATTGCGCGCAGAATCCGAGCCGATGCAACACCACGTCAACGCCATGTTTACTTTATCAACTATAATAGTATGATATAAAGAAACCCCACTTGCATCGAACCATACCAAACGCCAAATAAGGCGGCTAGCCCACGCCGCCACTCGCGCAATCTACGACACCCGGTCGCACCATCAGCGAAATTACCGGGTACGTGTAACATACAGCAACAAACGCAAACGTTACTGCGACTATTGAACTCCCCCCCACTGACTCCCTCAAAAGCACGGGCGGGTGGGTGGGAACTCAAACTAGTCTCACACCTTGGACCTGTAGCTCTGCCTCTGCTTCACTGCGCTGATACGTGTAGGTTGCGGCTACGTACCAGACAAGGTGTGTCTACCATGGGCTACGATTCAAGCTACCGTGAATCACCGCAGTCATCTGATTGGCTTGAACTTCTTACGTACGTACAAAACTCACATTCTCTCATTCTTCCGAGAATATTCTGCTTTGCACTTTGCTTTCGAAGTTGTATTATATTAATGCGCAACCCCCCGCCCGGAAAGGGGGGTTGGAGAAGGGGTGACCCCCCCGGGGCTGCCCCAACGGCAACCCCGCGCTCACATCCGTACACTCGAGTCAACTCCCAACCCAACTGGCGACACAGAACTCTCGAAGCCAGCCTCCATCACACATGGGAGTTGACCCTATTTACTGATGTGTTCTTACTACCCCTTCCCCTCCCACTTGCAATCTCATAGGGAACGCATGTTATAACACACTTTACCATTTTTTTTTTTTTTTTTTTTTTTTTACTTCTGCCCATTCACCACTCGGAGTGAATTAACTCGCCCCCACTCAGTGCTCTGGCCCGGCTGGATCCCACCGCTAAGTCCTTCCTGGGCCATAACGTCTGCTACCCAACTGGCATCCTTTCCGTGACTGCGAACATACGCCTTGTACGCATCGGACGCCCATCGGCCCTCACGCTGCAACACCTCTGGTGTCGCCCCCCCCGCCGACAAGTGTGTTGCGCCCCCAATCCTCAGAGAGTGCAGAGCGTACTCCTCCGCACGCACGCCCGCCAACGCAACCACTTTCCGCAAAGCTGTCGTCGCTTGCTGCTGTGTCCACATGGACCATCTGCCATTACCAACGCTGAAAGCGGCAAGGGGGGCCGACGAGGGAAGAAACAGATAACAGGACATCAATTCGATCATGAGATCGACAGCACCGCCACCTTCGCCCACGCGCAACGCCGGACCGCAACGTACGCGCGTTAGAACCGCCCCTTTTCGCAGTTGGTCCCCTTTCGACCCACGAAACCGAACCTCTACGCGGTCCGCGGTGGACCACTGCGCAACTGTGAGCTGTATTTTTCCGCGAAAAAAGGCTACGTCGGCCCGTCGCAAACAATACGTCTCATGCACACGTGACCGAGTTTCCGCAAACATTTCCGAGGCGCGAGTCAAAAAACAAAATGAAGCGCAGACTCAAACTAGTCTCACACCTTGGACCTGTAGCTCTGCCTCTGCTTCACTGCGCTCATTCTTCCGAGAATATTCTGCATAATAATAATAAGAATAAATAATAATAATAATAAATAATAATAATAATAATAATAATAATAATAATAATAATAATAAGAAAAGAAGAAGAAGAAGAAGAAGAGAAGAAGAAGAAGAAGAAGAAGAAGAAGAAGAAGAAGAAGAAGAAGAAGAAGAAGAAGAAGAAGAAGAAGAATAATAATAATAGCAATAATAATAATAAAACAGCAAAAATCATACCTAGCATTGACGTGGATATGGACGACATAAATAGCAATGCCATAGTGAACGAGTGGTTCCCCACGCGAACTGCTGAGTGAAAGAGAGTCTTCACAGTCAAATGATCGACTGGAGGGCACACATGCATGATGTATATAGCGATGTAGCATAGTGAACGAGTGATTCCCCACGCGGATTGTTGGGTGAGAGGCAGTCTTCATAGCCAAATGATCGACTCGAAGGGACATATCGCGCTGCGCGGTGGGTCGCAGAATCAAAATTCATACCGGATATTGACGCGGACATGCACGGCGACATGAATAACAATGTGGCATAGTGAACGAGTGATTCCACACGCGAACTGATGGGTGAAAGAGAGGCTTCGCAGCCAAATGATCGACTCTAGGGGACACATCGCGCTTCGCAGTGGGGAACATATTAACTTCATATGGGCTGCAGGTGTTGAGAGCACATTGGAGCAGGTGACCTGACGTATCTTCAAGCGAAGTTTCGACACCTGTCGGAGCTCCCTTGAACCTCCGAATTGAAGGTTTGACTGAGAAAGCTAGTTCCACGCATTTCTTGAAGCTCATTATGCACAAACTTGGTCCCAACTACATCGGAGATCTCGATGCCCAGCTGCTTGATGAAGGTTTCGGTAGTGGTGCTGTTTACAGGACCCCTGGTGACAGCCTAGATGGCGAAGGTGTTGTCTCTGATTTTGTTTTTGATTTTGTGCGCATGGCTCGAAAAAATGTTTCGAAATATTTTCTATGCGAGGAGTGGTAGCTGTATACCAGACCTCTAGACATCTGGTCCCCCCCTAGCACGTCCGTTCGAGATAAGCTGTTCAAGTGAGATCCTTCACACAATTTAGGAGCTACCCCTACCATAGCATAGGTATTTTGTCCTGCCTCTCATGATCAGCGTTATATTTTCCGTTCAAGAATTTTACCTGCTGAGCGCTGTATCGGTCTACACGTAATCCCTCCCACATCTAGTACGAATTCATGATTTTCCATCAACGACGAGTATACATATCGGCACAGCGCGTGCCCTTAGCCTTCTGCAACGTTTGAACCAGTCTAGGCAAAACGAGTAGCGGGCGGTACGCCGTTGGGTAGAAAGGGGCAACCGACGGACTTAGACTTTGCTCGCCTATCGACGGATTCATCGGCGTACCCAATACGCTCGAGGACCCTCCTCCAGAGTATTCAGAGTTAGCGGTGGATCTAACCCACTGAAACCGGCAGCAAGAGGCAATAGTATGTGCTGACTGTGAGGCCCGTCTGCTTCTTGGATCAATCTCAACACATGTATCAATTCGATTGGTTTGGATATTCGTGTGAAAGAAAATGGGGGCCGTGTTGCAAAATCATCGGGGCATACTCCTGCCGGACAGCAATAGAGGCCGGTGTGGTGAAGGAAATTGTAGCCGCGGAGGGGATTGAACAAGGCACCGTATAGTAGGTGTTGGTATGTGAAAATGCAATCCAGATACGGCCAAACCTGTCCTGTTCGTTGATCGAAGCAGTGGCAACAACTGTAGAGCCATGTATGACGTACAGCCATCATTGTACGACTACAAACCCAGGCCGAATTTTGGTGCCGCGCAAAAGTGTGGCATGATAAAAACAAGGTAAGCGTTCAAGTACAGATGCACCACCGTCAAACGGTCAAACTCTACCTGGTGATCCCCGGCGAACGTAATCGTGGAGCCTTGTTTAAAAAGACGGCGACCAAAGCTACTGGCTGATATAGTTTATGGGTGTAGAGAAGAATGGCACCGTGTACCGCAGGTGGTTGTGACATAGCTGAAAAAAAAACGTTGCTGCCAGCGCCGTAGTGGTGAACCATATCTGGTATACTGCGTACCACTGGTCTTGTGGGCGGCTGCGGGCTGTGTCGTTATACGACTTCCTCGGATACCGATGTCTACAAAAGTTGTCTAGCTTGAGCTAGACGGTCAAGTTGAAGTCGATTGAACGGAAAGAACAATGTTGCCGTTGTGTTTCTCGGGATGCACTTCTGGCGCTCTCCCGTATAGGCGACGGGGGTGGACACCGTTTGGCCGGGGCGATTTCGCCGTCGTTGTGCCTCTATTATGTCCTCATTTTCATTCACTTAATACCCACAGCTGACAGCCAAACATCTCGGGGGTATCCACCATACGATCGCGCTTGAGTACAGATCGGCCTGGTACTGGGTCGACTTGCGGCATCGAGTATCACTCAAACATGTCCGACCTCACCTGAGCTGTGTCTACCGTGCTACTACACGCACGACGTGTCAGCAATATCTATGCAAATGAAACAACCAAGCAATCAACTTCAAACTCTCGAACTCACCCCAACCATGTGGTTGAGCTCAACTACAATTACCGATACCTATGCACTCTGTACCCAAGCCAGGTCGAAGACGTCAAGTATCTGTATCCGCACCATGGGCATGTACATGACACAGCGTACGATCTAGACCGGTACGATAGGTCTAGCACACCTCCAACCGACGCTAAACCTAACGACCGACGACCGAGAACTCATCTCGATATTTTCCGAGTACGTACGCAGATGACCTTCAAAAACTGTTTGCGACCCACACGCAATGGACGCCTTTCAATGCCAACCCATGTCCCCAAACGGAGAACAACCAATAGTCAATGGATGTCGCATTTCTCCAAGCCCTTGCACTATTTAACCATCAGAGGACACGTCCAGCAAGACGGACCGCCTCCTCACCAGAACTATGTGTTAGGCTTGCGGTTTGTCTACCACGCAGTGACACCAGGCCGGGCTCATCAATTTTGTGTTTAACGTGCACCCGTCCATGCTTGGAGTTACTGCATACTTACATCTAAAGAGTGTGCATTTCGTAGGCGTAAATACCGGACGGGGGGTGTAGGACGCCATATTCCACGCTCGAGCACTGCCCAGACGCCGCACGGTGAAGGAACTTATACCACTAATGACCATAAAAAGTTCCGATTTCATCAGGAACTAAGTAACAACACATGGGAGGGGGCGGTGTTCAGCAACTTGTTCTTCGGCAGGCCCTGGCGAGTTGGGATGAGGTGTCACTTCACCATGAACCGCACCTGCATGTTGTGGGCACATGTGAAGTGGCATCATAAGATATGTAGGGAACTTGGGCGTCAGCGACAGTAAGTAGGTTCTTATTCCCTAGCGTGGTCGGCACGATGGTCGTTAGTTTGTCGATTTTGTAACTCGGTATAACATGTCGGCAACGGGACATCGTCGCCGATCAAGCAGACAGTGATGGGGACAAAATGAAAAACAAAATAAAAAAGAAATTATTATAACGGGGGTCCATAGTTAACGGGACCAAATTTTGTTAGTAAAAATAGGTAAATATATAGGTTTTATCTACACCATATGTCCTGTTAACTATGGACCCCCGTAATAGTGGTCGTGTCGAAAACGATGTTCAAACGCTTATAGCATTTGAGGTCCACACCCGCTGCTACATACGATGCCGGCAGCGAAACGAAGGACGTAGCCTCTTTAGGCGAAACGGACCGGTGATCTCGACTGAGTAGATCAACGCCAAGTTCCACAATGCAAGGATGAACAAATTTCGTGGTTCTCATTTCGCGTAATATAGCTGAACTGTTCGCATCTCGGGCTTTCCCGAATACGGGTCCAAATCTGCACTTATCACCGGACATGTGACATGCCGGATCCATAGAGTACACGACTCGACGGCCGCGATGGTTTTCACCAGCTCCAGCCTGATCAATATTCCCGAGCGAATTTACACGTTTCGCCTTTCGAGAAGCGAACTCCTTCAACCTGTTGTCATCCCCACACCGTGTACATCGCGCATGGACGTATCAGCACTCTCACGCAGTATCTGGCCGCAGAGGGTCCTTCTCAAAGATATGAGGAACCACCTCATACGAGTAGGCGGGTCACAGCAGGGATATCTCCAACTTTTTCTTGAGCCACCGTAAATGTGGAGGCCCACCCAAACCCTGAAGAAAAGTATAATTCAGAGGGACAACCGCATTGCGTATGCATACAACGAAAACCCAGCGTACAACATTGTTGGAGCTATAGCAAGAATTGGGCAGTTCCTCCCTTGGGGAGCCTTCGACAGCCAGAACCTGTTCGCTCAAAACGTGCACAAAACACACTCCATCGCAGAACGTTGAAAAATGGAACATTATCACTTTCACCACGCGTTTATGCCAGCTTTATACGCAGTATATACTGTGTTTTCGAGGAGCGGTACGTAGGCGAGGCGTCGCCACGGACATCAACGAGACTGACGAGCCGCGTAGCCTCCCCGCAACCTAACATGTTCTTTGGTTCTAACTCATTGGGCACCATACCTCTAGACGGGTGTGTCGTTCGGCTTGAGGAGCTCGATATTGTGTTTTGCGGTGCTTCAGAGACACGTGAATTAACAGGTTTTCGTGAATCACTTCTCTCGTCAGAATGATCACTTGTTCCTTCAAAATGTCTTGGGTGCACTAATACCCAACCGTCGCGTATTTGACGTACCTCTGTCAGGCTGATCCACGTGTCGCTGTTGGACTCCCAGTCGTCTAGGTAAAGTCTCAGCCTAGTGGTCTGATCGGAATTCAGGTAGAAGGTCTGGTACCCAGTCGTCTCGCCGTTGACTTTGACATTGCTGTGGTTGGCATCGTTATCAACTTCGAGCGCTAGGGTGTAGTCGGACCACCCGTAAAACGCGACGCGCAGCTCGACGATGTCCAGGGGCTCGTCAAAGTAGTACTCGATCCAGCACCCCTCGTCATCATCATCAACGATGTCCCCCTTGCACGACCAGCGAGAGTTGCTCGAGAGACTGTGGACCAGAGTGTTTTCGGGAATGCAACCATCTGGGCTACAGCCCGGATAGGAAGTCCTCTCATCGTATCCAGACGCAGTCACCATTGGTACTGTTCGAAAGGGCGCGTCAACTAAGGCTGCAAGGGTGCGACGAGCGACGCAAAACCATTATGGACGGGGGAACTATATTTAGCCGTCGCTGTGGAGTTTATTACTCCGCATTGCGTTCCTTCGGATTCGGATATCGTACTTTATATTCCGAGATATTACTCCATTTTTTATAATGCTTGTCCAGCGAAAGAACCGTCGACGAATCATGGCGTTCTTAGATATTTCCGCATGCATAATCTAGATGAGAACGGGGAATACGGTTGCTAAGACGTACAGCCACCACCGTATTCGTATGCCAGGTATTGAGTACCTGTATCGCCAACGAAGAAACGTTTTCTCGCCGATATCGCCCCCCAGGCAGATAGCATCCTATCCGTGCCCCCCCAAAAGCTCTCAAACAATCATAAAATATACTCTACCTTCTCCAACACTTCTTCAAGTGTCAAAGCTAAACGTGGGTAAATTTGTTGCGTAATAAACAAGTGCATGGGGAGGGTTCGCTATCCACCTACATTGCCTAATAGCAACATTGCGGGATGATTCGCCGCGATTGTTGTCAAGACTGAGTCGTACGAGGCTTTTAAGTAGTTTCTACCAGGTGTATGGCAACATTTACCGCAGAGCGTTGAGGCACGTAACAGTATCGACGCACAAGAACGACGTCGGAGACCGATTGCCATGAAATCAGCTGTGTGTCCAGTCTTCCCAGAATTTGTGGAATCGGAGGAACGCGAGACTCGGTATAAACTGTTCGTGGGAATATAACGGGTATGTTCTAAGTTGGATCGCACCTTTGTTTGGTAGTAACCGCATCGGCACCGGGTCCCCAACTCGTTCGTCGTCATCTCTATATTTATTAGGTATGGGGGAAAACAGACCCATCTCGCCATACCTAGTGACAACTTAGAGAAATACCACCTACCCAACCACCAGCTGTCAATATAATCAAGTGCCTGCAGTTCGTGCCTGTGAGCAGTGTGCATGCTACATTTTAATGTAGACACTCGACGCGTGCTCCGATTGGGGTAGCACGTTTTGTTGTTGATTCTGAATGACTGGGCTCCTTAACCAAACATCGTCCGAATGCCTACGTTTTTGTCAACGTATGAAGTTTTGTAGGTGTAAGAAATAGGGTTGTCCATCGGGTTGCACTTTCAGTTTTATCACACGCAGTTTTAGGATGAGGTTAAGGGCTCCTAGAGTGTGAACCCTAAGAAATATATTGGTGAAACTCTATTATAGCAGGTGTCACTTTTTTTCCAAAGGGGTACCGTCTAATTGCAGAAAGCGGATAGTAGAGGGGAATGCATGTGTAGCCAATGGACAATCTCACGACCTACTAATTCGATAGTAACTGTGCAACGAAAATGTTTTAACATACAGAAAGAAATTCAGACCATTTTGGGCCAAATGTACCCTCAGGAACCGTTTCAGCCTGAAAAGGTGTTTCCCTAACCGTCGCACGCGTCGGCTGACTTGACGGCACTGGACGACAAAGGCCAAGCGTTGGACGCGGTGGTGGTGATAAACTACATGCACGTACCGCTAAGACGCACGCCATGAGGAGCGGGTATCATCAACTACGTGCAGACTTTTCACCATTGGAGTCATGCGGAGCAGAGGTGATCCTTGTGGTTGCCGGGTAACACAAGAACACGAAGTAAACAAAACCATGATAAAAGGACCAACAGCAAAGATTGTATTCCACAGCTTGCACTTGTTGAGTCCGATAGAGATATTTGTCTTACCATTGGAGGTGGCCACGGTGGCAGCGTGGATGGCGGTCAGCAGAGCGAAAGGGCGCATTTTAAAAGCGACTGGAGTACGTTGTATCGAAGTCTGGAGTGGCTTCGTGTACTTCGTCGCAGAATCCGGGGAGAGAAGCGGAGTGGTTGTGGTGGACAATGAAAATATAAAATGAGGGCGCGGTAGCAAGCTGCACCAAAAAGGCAGTTCGAACACTGAATTTGCGAAGAACTCGACACCTCGAAAGGGTTTCTTATATCAGTAAACACGTCCCTTGTATGAGTAAGACGAATGCTCTGGGGAAAGTGAACAACAGTCCGTTCGCATGGACATGAAACGTTACGAAAAGTGCTCTGCTATTGTTATCAAGCGGAAATATTTCCAGCTCATTTCTGAGCTTACTATTCTCTTGCCAGTCGCTCGCATATCGTTCAACAAGGTGAACTATGGTAGATGAGTAGTTTGTGTTGCTCCTGACTCTAAAGCGAAATAGGTGTGATTTTTAAGCGAAAAAAGCAGAGGATATATATACATAATACCAGACCGTGCTCGAAACAAGCCACCGCGTACAGTGACCATTAAACTACACATTACAGTGCCTACTGAACTCCGCGTTGTCAGCGTGGATCTAACTCTATTTGCCGGCGACACCATTCTTCTCCTTGGGTATTAGCAGAGCTCTCCTTTGCATATTCATGGCCTGAACGTGGACTATTCCCAGTTACATATTTTACCACGGAGAACGACGTACCTTTTGCTGATTGTATTAGGAATAACAGGCACACGTGTTTTGGTGAGCAGGGAGAACGAAGTTTCGATCTAGCCTACTCCTGTTGCACGGAGTCCTTTGTCCGGTGAGAGGCCCTGGCGATGTAAATGATAGACAGAATGCACCTACAATGTCAGCCAGCGTTTACGGGAAAATTCGGAATTACTGCGTACGTGGTTTCGTCTGACCACTTGCTGAACGTCAGGGGTAGAAAACTATATTTACACTAACGCGTTTTTTTCTCTGCTAATAACAATACACTATGACCTCCATGGAGTTTCTGCATATCGAGGTCGTGTTACACTGCTTTTGTTCTCGTCGACGTTGTCTTAGGCCAGAAGAAAAAAGCCAGCTCTTGAGTTTTCGTCTCAACCTTTGTAGGACTCCAGGCCCGTTAGCGGCACAAAACCACTCAAACTTCAAGTAGTTTGTCCCCTAAGCGGGACTGCAGAGGGTCAACATTGAAAATTAAACATATCGGGGTATATATGAGCTGGTGTGCGTGAAATCAAATAGTTGCTGAACTACTCTACAGTAGATCGAACTAAATCCAGTTTTCTGTTTGAGCAGACGGTATGCTTGCACTTAAGTTTCTGAATAAATCTCTCAGAGCCCTCGAAGCTACCAGGTAAAACTTGGTTGACATTGCATGGTCTGACAAACACCCACACCCATCACTGTAGATTCACAATTGCGTTGCAATACTTTAAATGTATATGGGTATTGAAATAGAACCGACACCGCAGGTAAGAGCAAAATAATAAATGACATTCAACGCGCCCCCAGGGCAGTTTGAGCGCGGCAGCGACTTCATTCCAGACGTACAGTACCCCTAGCAAACTTGTAAATGTCGTGCGCGATATGGCAGCAGCAAAACACATCTATCGATTGTGTTTAAGGCATACAGCGTAACGTGGTGTCGGATTCTCGTTTCGTCCACGTCACGCACACGTCCAAAAAGCGTGTTTTACTTTCGCCGAAAGAACAGAGTTTTCCCACGTAGATTGGAAACGATCGATGCTTCCACCCAGCACGTGCCTTGGCGATTCAGAACAACAGTGAAATCGCAGACCTGATACCCTGTTCTCTAGCCGAGATTCATACAGACGTCTCGTGTTCCTCTGCTTATATATCTGGTCGGTGTTCTACATAACAACTGTTGTAGTATCATCTATACCACCCTTCTCCAAACGCATTTTTACCGTGGAATGCCTGAATATTGTCAGATCTCGGACGAGACCCACACTGCAATGATGTTTACCACAGTTCTGAATTGCTGTTTATGAAACCGAAGCTTCCCCCCAGAGTCGTGCGCGTTTTGTATTTATCGAGGTCATGGTAGCCCCGTCACGGTTTCCATCCGTTGTAACTCTCGGTTTTTCTCCTCTGCCTCTCCCTGTTAGTGATTGTTTTGTTTCCGTTCAAATATTTATGCATGCTGTGCACCGTGTCATTGAACATGTCCTCACACTTGCACGCGTGGTTTCTAAACACGCTTGGGGTAGTAGATACACCAAGATGCGTCAATGGGGCGTGCGTCCAGCCGTGCGGTAAGCTTTGCCGAACCCTGAATTTGACAACGTACAGAACGGTTACTCGGCAAGGCAGTCGGGGGGCGCCAGCATATTCCCCGAAAATCGACGGGGCAGGACACTGTCTTACGACCGATCGGCCGCTTCGGACCGAGCGAGAAGCCCCCGAAGTATTTTATCGTGTAGTTTAAGGTCTCCGGGTAAGACCTTTGCCTGAACAAGTTTACAACACTCCTGTATGTCAACACCCCAATTTCCAATGTCTTGAAGTTCCGGCCGACCATCAAGTGTTGGAATTATACCGGAACTGTTAAGTTCTGATTCTTTGAAGTAACGTTAGGCCTCGTCAACAGTTTACTAGAACCACTGTCCACTAAGTAAAACCGTGGTTCCGGGGGGGGGGGGGGATAGCCACGCAAGAGGGTGCCAGGGAAATTTAAAAAAAAATCAATGTCATGCAAAGATGCTTTCACATACGACATGTGTGTTGGTCGAGAGGGTGGGGGTTGCAAGAAGAGCCATTTGTATCGGAAAGGTACACGCCGACTACCCCCCGACAGTCTGATTGTTTGAGAAAATCAACCAATGGCGGCGGAGCCAGCCAACGCATTTTGCAGAAAGCAGTAGGTAAAAGGCCACGATGCCGAGACACCGCGGGTCAACAGTTTCGCCAATGTCGCTGGTGCCCTCGAACGGCCGATACTAGTTCGACTTAAGGTTGCATATGACGTTGCTAGTGCTATCACACGAATACGTACCACGACGGCACAGCTCCACCCTCGTTGAGTGTCCTACACGTTGGAGTGGCAAGTGTCAGACCAAATGCTCGTGAGAAGAGTCACTCAGGGTCTTTCGATCCGATGTACAGCTTTCAGCGTTTTTTTTTCGGTAAGGATCTACGGCGCGAGATTGTGCATATGGGCGTGCTTTCCAATGTGTCTTCAGGCGGGTAGCTAGGGTAGGTGTAGAGCACGTCAAGTCGAGAGCGTCATGAATCAGGTGCTACCTCTTTCATGGTATGCGTGCGCATTCCGGAAATATAGTGTATCGTTCTGAGGTTGTTTTTTGCTGGGTGAGGAGCAAGGGGGGTGGGGTGAAGTGCAGGAGTGTGCGTTTTTTAACGGCTGTGAGTGGACCACTAACGGCGACACAGAGACAGCGCAGATGTCGATCGACCGGACCCACAGAGAGACAGATAGGCCTATCTATGCGCTGAAAGAGCAAAATACGAACGTACCGTATACGCTATACAGGTTGACAGATGACGGATTTATATTCGGCAGGTATGTCGTTTTTTTATATGCCCAAGTGCAGATCCGTATTGCTTACCGTCAAGAGAGCGTTAACGAAGCCCCATGTGCAACATACAACACGGCAGTGAAGTTGTAATCCGAATTTGGATCATTTAGTGGAGTAAGTTTATAGCACACGGTACCTGCTGAAAGCCATATAACTGATGTAATGATCAACTTGTGACGGCCTTCGCGATTGGATATCGGAGGATATCACTCGTGATACAAAATCAGTTGCCATCGTGTTTATTTTCTCGGTTATCAACATCTGCGCACTGATCTTAACCACGGCATCCAGGGCTGACACCTTGCTAGGCTGTACTGTGGCAGTGCAAGGCCTAAATCCCGCGTGTTCTGAAACTGAAAAGTATAAACTAGTTTATGTAGATACCAGGTCTATATTTTTTTTTTTAGTTTCAAAGCAACAGGTGTGAGATCGAGGATTTGGTCGAAACTCATATTACAAGCTGTGTGTGATACTTCGATCGCGCGTAATACGGGTCTTGGATGGTCTCATGCAGGATTGCAATCCGTATACGAGGAAGACAAGCTGCTGAACTCAAGGAGCGAGTGTGTCTATGCTTGGGAAGAAATGAAAATATTTTTCAAAGCTGCACGTAGCTTGTCGTGGGTGGAAGTTTTTCCGGTGTGCATTTGATACCTGGTACTGTAGTTTCACAGATATATACTGTAGATTCGGATACCATCATCTCACTGCTACTATCGAGCAACACAAAAGGATACGTGTATTGTTTCGAACGAAGAAAATTAATTGGGGCGTGCGAGGACCAACTTCCACTGACGAGGCAAGTAGAGACATGTAATTATTTAGTATTATTAGAAAACTATTGACCTCGAATTAAAGTGCATTACTGTTTCGGCAAAAACGCGGACTCGATAGTGATGAACCATACTCCTGTGAAATCGATGATTGCGTCCTCGCTCATATTTCCAAGCCGTCTGTGATAATACGATGGTGCAAACTGCATAATTTGCTCAAGAGGCAGGTGGGAAAAAAATGTAACAGGTGTACCAGGTATTGAATTAATGTGCTTTGAATATTTTCGCCGGAAAGACAAACAAGGGGGGTGGGGGGGGGGGTACACGAAATCGATAAAAAGGCTCGATCAGCTGTGTGAGCGAGGGTTTCGTCGAGTGTCGTCGTTTGATATTGTGTGTGGTGATGAGATCGTGCGTGATGCAGATTTTATATACCTGATAGTACATTAAAAAAAAAATTATGAGATCGAGGATTTCGTCGTACCTGTGAGGTACGGGGGGATGCAAAACATGCCAGTACGATAAGATAGGCGACTTCGTACTACGCGTGAGAGATCACGTAACCTTCTAGAAACGCACGTCTCAGTAGATCGTACATTTATGACGACACATGGTTCAGGGTTCTGGCCCGTGACTGTCCCCTCCCGACCTGACTCAATTCTTGTGTCCAGATTGGGCTTTCTCCATGATGAGATGTACAACATGACGACCTGCTTGCGCGTGTGTGCGTGTGTCCCTGAAACAGCACATCTCCCTGGTTCCCCAGGTATTGAAACGGAGCGGGTAGGTCAGGGTACGGCCTGATACGATACCGATGCCTCAAAGATCCTGCTGTTCAGAGAGATGGAGAGTGTTATTCCCGAAGTTTACCTAGGGTATCTAGAAGCAAAATAATTGTCCTAACGGGAAAAAAACAAAAAAAAAAAACGGCACACGAGTGTTCTTTGGCCGGTTTATGGTACAAAAAATTCAAACCAGGACATCAGGGTACACCAAATCCAACTTAGAAGACGATTTCTGTCAAGGTATACCGTTTTATGGCAAAATATCCGTTCCAGTCCGTCCAAGTTGCAAATATGACAAAAAAAACGGTACACCATTGTCTTTGTGCCAGTTTACGGTTCGAAAACGTAAAACGAGGTGACCAGGGCACACCAAACCCTAGTTAAATGACGTTTTCGGTCAAGGTATACCGTTTTCTCGTAAAAAAGCAATGTCCCGGTATAGCATATAAATACAAACAAACACCGCGTGCGTGAATACAAGCGCCTTCTTGTACTCGTGTTCATACGAACAAACCAGGTACGAGTCAAGCGTAGCTAATATTTCTGAGGACATTTGATTTCGTTTCGTGCGCATGCGTGTACTCAGAGCACGGCACGGCGGACGAGCCCGCCGCCGTCTCGGGTGTCAGCGGGTGCTAACGGGTAGAGGGGGGGTTGCAAGGAGCGCGGTCGCCGTTTTCATGGCTAGGCGTCGCGTGTTCCTCGAGGCACGTGGGAAGCACGAATGGCCTATGTCTGGCCTCCTTGTGAGGCTCCCCTAGTATTTGCTTTGTACCAAATGGATGTTTTTTCCGGAATAGTTCACTTTTCTTGTTTGGCCGCGGGTCTTTTCTCGTGCTTCCTGCTACGGGGTGGCGTGGACAGAACAGTACAAGCGTTGGCTCCGGCCGGGCTCCGTGGCACATGCTCTAGGTGGTCAAAGTCACGTAACCCAGCAACCAACTCAGGGGATGGGGTCCCACTTCCAAAAAGTCATCCAGGGGCTTGGAAACCTACTCGGATCTTCGTATTTTTCAAGGCTTATCACGGTAATTTCGGCGGGACGGTAACGGCGGTAACGGCGGGACGGGACGGGACGGGACGGTAAACCCGCCGTCAAAGTTGTTCCGCCGTCCCGTCCCGCCGACAAAATCCCTGACCGTCGTCACTTAACCGTGCCGTCCCGCCTGTAAAATCTCTCCCGTTGGAAATTACCGTCCCGTCCCGCCGTGACACCGAAAAATTACCCCGTCCCGCCGTGGCACCGAAAAATTACCGTCCCGCCCCGCCGTGACACCGACAAATTACCGTCCCGTCCCGCCGTGCACCGAAAAAACACCGTTCCGTCCCGCCGATAAAATCTCTCCCGTAGGAAGTTATCGTTCCATCCCGTCGTGGCACCGCCTTCGGCGGACATAACTTGCCTCTTCCCCTACAAGAAACATTCGTGGTCGTCTGTTACCATCCATTTACTTCTACCACGAATTACGAAATTAATCAAGCACTTTCGAGTTGTACCAAAGTTCAATAGTAATTGCTATATAAATGCATGCGTTATCATAAATCGTGCACAACTCCCATCTATAAATAATGAAATACGTATAGAAAAGTATTAATAGTAGGCGTATTACCCAGCTTGCAGAATTGGGTAACAACTATTCAATTATTAATCAGTCGAAGTCACAGATCACGTATTTTCATCGTCTTGCTTATATAATACCTGGTCAGTGATATGAAATTGCTGGGCACCAGAGTTACTTCTGCTAGAAAAGCTGTGCTGGTGGTGTTGATCAGCAGCTGGTTGATGATTTGTTTTTATATACTTTCAAATGAAGGCAAGTAAAAAAATAATTGCCATCTACGAAAAAGAATGAAAATTACTACCAAGTAGTAAGTGTATACCTAGTGGTGTTTTTTCTTTTCCTTTTTTTTAAAGAATCTTCATATATTTCCACTCCCAACTGAAAGCAGAGTAGTATATATATCATAACACACCAACTGCCACAGGCTTGCCACCACACACAAACAGCACAGAGACCACTCAACTCACGATGACACCAGTACTGGTGTAGCCGAAAAAGATTTCAGGAGGCATGCCATCAAGTGGGACGCAAAACGTGCGCTGTCAAGGACGTAGGGCCGAGTGTTACACACATTAAAACCTAGTAGTTTGGTATCAGTCAAAGCATGTCAATGTCAATGCAAAGTTGCTGTCTGTCAAGGGGTGAAAGTGCTGTCTCCTAACATCTTTGGTGTGACCGGCACGGACGTCACGGATGCCTATCTCATGGGCGGGGTCGATCGACCGGCAGCGGCACTAGAATCACCACCGCCGCCGCCACCACCTCCACCTCCACAACCACCGGTAACACAGCGCAAGCACAACCATCAGAACAGCCACCATGAGCTGGCAACGCAACAACAACAGTGAGTGCTTGGGGCAGGGGTGGAAGAAGTCAGAAGACGTCGCCCGTGTAATGGCCGCACTTCTCGGGGCTTGGGCTGCGCGGGTCGAGAAGAAAACTTCCGCGTCGGGACGGCTCTCTTCGCGGAACCAGCAGCGTGCGGGAAATTTTTCACGTACAACCGCGCCGACTTTGCGGCGGGAAAGAAGAAAAATATATTTACCTTCCCGCCCCGCCGAAGAAAAAGAAAGTTACCGTCTCGTCCCACCGTGGGGAAAATATTTACCGTCCCGTCCCGCCGAGGAAAAAATATTTACCGTCCCGTCCCGCCGAGGAAAAAATAATTACCGTCCCGTCCCGCCGAGGAAAAAAATATTTACCGTCCCGTCCCGCCGAGGAAAAAAACATTTACCGTCCCGTCCCGCCGAGGGGAAAAACATTTACCGTTCCGTCCCGTCGTGAAAATCAGCCCCGTTGACTTTTACCGTCCCGTCCCGTCGAGAAATTTGGCACCCCTGTCCCGTCCCGCCAACTTTTTCTGTCCTCATTTTACCGTCCCGTCCCGTCCCGTTTTCATTGTTTTTTCCCGCCAAACGAGTAAAATCTGTCCCGTCCCGTCCCGTCACAATTCTCAGTCACTGTGATAAGCCTTGGTATTTTTAGATGGAGAGATCTTGTTCTTTTCACTTCTAGCTGCAACTGCAACAGCACACGGCTCTTCTCGAGCTCGTGCTGCTCGAGCTCATGCTCGAGCAGTACGCAGCAGTAAAACAACAGCAACAACAAGCGTACGAGTGCTGCTCGAGTCGAGTGTTGCTCGGGGTGCCTCTGGGTGCTTCTGCTACTGCTGCTGCTGAGTGCTCGTGTGCCCGTGGCTGCTTGGCCACGCCGTACTCGTGTTTGTCCCGTGCTCGTTGCGCGTGAGCAATCAAGTGATCGTGGTCCCGTGTCTTTTTTTTGCGGTGCAATAGGCGTGAAAACCTACTCATCATGCTCGTGCGCTCGAGTGCTGCTCGAGCAGTACGCAGCAGTACACAGCACTACAAGAACAGCAACGACAGTCGTACGAGTGCTGCTCGAATCCAGTGTTGCTCGAGTGCCGCTGGGTGCTCCTGCTGCTGCTGCTGCCGCTGCTGAGTGCTCGTGTACCCGTGACTGCTTGGCCTCGCCGTACTTGCGTTTGGCTCATGCTCGTTGCGTGTGAGCAATCGAGTGATCGTGGTCCCGTGTCCTTTTTGTAGCGGTGCAACAAGCTTGGAAACCTACTCATGCTCGTGCGCTCTAGTGCTGCTCGAGCAGTACTCAGCAGCTCAAGAACAGCAACGACAGGCGTACGAGTGCTGCTCGAATCGCGTGTTGTTCGGGTGCTGCTATTAATGAGTGTTGCTGCTGCTGCTGCTGCTGAGGACTCGTGTGCTCGTGACTGCTTGGCCACAAGACGTGAGAACACGCTGTGTCCACCACGTACATACCTGGTAGATTTTGTTTACTGTGTCGGTGCGATTCATCATTTATTTATCGGATCTTTGTTCCAAGAATTGCGTTGCGTGTAATGCTGTCGAGTTCATGCTCGAGCAGTACGCAGAAGTAAAACAAAAGCAACAACAGGCGTACGAGTGCTGCGCGAGTAGAGTGTTGTTCGGGTGCCACTGGGTGCTGCTGCTGCTGCTGCTGAGTGCTCGTGTGCCCGTGACGTCTTGGTCACGCCGTACCCTTGTTTGTTTCGTGCTCGTTACGCTTGAGCAATCGAGTGATCGTGGTCCCGTGTCCCTTTTTTTGCTGTGCAATAGGATTGGAAACCTACTCATGCTCGTGAGCTCGAGTGCTGCTCGAGCAGTACGCAGCAGTACAAGAACAGCAACAGGCGTACGAGTGCTTCTCGAATCGAGTGTTGCTCGAGTTCTGCTGCTGCTGCTGCTGCTGCTGCTGCTGCTGCTGCTGAACGCTCGTGTGCCCGTGACTGCTTGGCGGCAAGACGTGAGGATGTATCCACCACGCACATACCTGGTAGATGTTTTTTGGCATCTCGGTGCGATCCATCATTTTTTATCGGATCTTTTTTTGTACCACGTACTGCGTAACGTGTAATACTAATGTAGCCGATTGTTCACTGTCCTTTGTACAATGTGCCCGTGCCACGCGGTTTGCTTGCTATTCTGCTACTCCTGTGGTTGCTGCCGCTACTGCTACTGCACACAATCGCGGTAAAGCTGCCACTAACACTGGATTTTATTACTTGAGAAAAAGACAAGTAGTTGAGAAAAAATCGTCCAAGCTGTTAACTTCTTCAATTCGTAAAATAAGTCAAGTCTGATAGGCTCAAAAACTATGTACTCTTCAACAGCAACCGAACGCACTTACTCTTGCTAAAACCGAACGAGTATTTCGGATTTACAGCGAAAACAACATTTTTACCACGGATTCTTCATTTTTCGCTTCAAACGATTGTTTTTGCCGAACCTCCAGCTGTACAGGTTCGATTGTATTAAAGGTAAGTGCGTTCGGTTGCTGTTGAGGAATACATAGTTCAGAGCCTATCAGACTTGAACTATTTTACGAATTGCAGAAGTTAGCCGCTTAGACGTTCTTTTCTCAACTACCTGTCATTTCCTCAAGTTATAAAACCCAGAGTTCACTGCTGTGTTGCTGGCACAGGTTGCTTTTCTTGCTGCTGCTGACCTTATTTTATGTTTGCCCGTGCCACGCGGTTGCTTATGTTGCAGCTCCTGTTGTTGCTGCCGCTGCTGCTGCACACTGCTGCGGACAACCACGGTAAACTACTACTACTACTGTTGCTCCTGGCGCCTTTTCTTCCTGCTACCCAAAGTACTTTTTGCCCGTGTCACACGGTGCCATGGCTTATCTTGGTGCTCCTGCTGATGGCGCTGCTGCTTCACACTTTCACGTTATATATAGCTACTGCTGTTGTTGCTGCTGGCGCAGATTACTTTCCTTGCTACAACCCTTATTTCTTTTGTCTCCGTGCGACTGATGATTTCATCATACCCTGGCTATTTCGTGTACCAGTATACTTTGCACCGGGTGTTAGTTGGAGTAGGTCGGCAATTGGAATGGGACCTCGTTAATTGGGTTGCGTGTGTATAGGATCGTCCTTCACCTCATTTTCGAGCTTGATTTGTTTTGATAATTTCTTTGATCTTACGGACGAAACATGTGCAGTCAATGCATATCATACAGATCTCCCATTCAGTGAAGATGTACAGAGTACACAGACCAAGATCCCACTCAGGTACACACATGCCAAATATTACAGATCCTGCAAATCATACAGATCACACAGATCTTACATGGATCATGCAAACCCACCGATAAACGTGTGCAGACCATGCAGATCGTACAGACACCATCCCGGCCAAGATAAACATGTCATATATAGATTACATAGATTCCACTCAGGTAGATCATACAGATCCTGCGGATCACGAATATGTACTGATCACACAGATCAAATTCCCACTCATCAAGCACACACGTGCGGAATACCTACTTCATACAGACTCCATCCCGGCTAAAGATGATGTTTATTTTTATTTTCATTTTTTTTCTTGGTCACTTTTACTTCCCAGCCCGCTCGTAGGAGGTTTTACCCTCGACGATCTTCTGGACAAGCCGTGGTCACGGGTGTCGTCCCTTCTTCCCCCCGGTACGTGCCTTTATTTTTTTTGTCGCGCATAGGGTTCAGCATTCCCACTGCTCGTCGATTTTCATCGAATATAGCCAACTCACGCTTTCGCGCTTTCCGCTTATCAATTTTTTATGCAAGAAAAAGTCCCTATGAGCATGCACTCGGTGAGACTTGAACCCACGAAATTGATCTTGACAGGCACGAGGACCACCTACCAAGCCACCGGGGACGCCGGCTTCGATATACACAACTATGAAAGAATCCAGATTTACAAATCTTGCAGATCATACAGAAATCCTACAAGTCCCCACTCAGGTACACATGTGTGAAATATCTACCTCATCATACAGATCGCATCTGGTAAATATGTACAGATCACACACATCAGCATCCCCCTCAGGTACATACCTGCCAAATATTACAGATCCTGCAATTCATACAATTCCTGCAGGTCATCCAAACCCTCCGATAAACATGTGCAGATCATGCAGATCATACAGACCCCATCCCGTTCAAGATCAGCAGATCATACAGATCACACAGATTCCATTCATAGAACGATCACACATGAGATACTCACCGCAACGTGAAAGATGGAAGTGGTGTCTCGTACACAAATATGCTACTACATTGAACATGGATGCATGAGAGTTGTCTGGTGGTGTAATGACGAAGTTCACTGCATTTGAGACTACACACAACGCAGAGTCTACGTCGCCCTCGGCGTTCTCCAAGAAAACATATTGCAATACACGGAAAACGCCACGACGTGTGTTAAGAAGAAGACGGTTTCAATCGCAAAACGTATCGTCGGCAGCAGCCAGTGACACACCAAATCCTGCACGTTAGCCCATGTTCAACGTCAGTGGCACATAAAGACAATCGCCTTTGCGATCGACCCAGCCTTATTTAGTGTCCTCGTGCGACCCACGGACCAAAGGGAACTTGCAAGGAAGAAATTCAATTTTCCTCTGCGTTTCGACGAATATGATATCCAGGGTGAGTAGGCACGATACGCCGTTGTTCGTCAAATATGGATCCAGGGTCGATCTGGGACCATCTACCCTTGCGGTGTGCCCACTCCTGGCAAACTCCGGATTCCTCCATCGGTGTACGACCGTCATTCCCTCCGCCCACACCCCCCTGGCGATATCCACCCGCAATGCGCGGACTCATATCTCTGCCCCTGCCCCCACCTTCCCGGCCGCGACCATGGCTAACGCCAACGAATCCCGCATTGAGGGGATGGGAGGAAGCATTCGTGGCGTGGCCACGGCAGTGCTTAAACGCTTGGGCGGTGCTTGCTGCATCACCTCCCTGACGTCCCTGCGGCGATTTTCGTGTTCGGGAGCCATGCGCGTTTCGCAGACACCAAAGCATAGCTTTGTAGTTGGCTGGCCATCTCCCTGTTGATGCAAATGACGAAGAGGGTGCAGAGATACCGGCGGTAGCCCTGAATACGAGGGACCCAACAAGAAGGCAAGAATAGTGTTGCCGCGACAGCGGTGATTGGTTGTGGCCCGAAAACGACTCCGAAGCGTGTCCGCAGATTCAAGTGGGTAGCCACTCTTGTTCGTCCGAAAGGTACGCGCATACAACCCAGTTTATTTACCACATTATAGAAGTAATATTACTACAGTATTACCGATATCTATTCGTTCATGAAAGCTAGCTAGCCATCTCCCTGCCAACAAGAGTACTCCCCATGCCTTCGCACGCCTCATAGCCGAACGCAGGCTCCCAACACACGCGCCGAAGTTTGCAAGCCTCTTCATGTTATTTCGATAGTTATACAAGCATCTACACCCGCCGCTCACCTGTATTTCCCTGTCGCCTGGTCGCATTAGACCCGCGACTTTGTCGTCCAAACCAAGGACGAGACCGATTCACTCTGTTGCCTGCTCTAGCTCCACCTGCAGCGTCGTCACCTCCGGCATCAGTGCTATCTGGCAATTGAACAGAAAATTATGAGGTTCAGGCCAAATGAGCGTATAGGACAGTGAAACCGGTCTCAATCACAACCAAGGGCTACACAATATCGTTCGCTTGCATCAGAAATGTCAGACTCCACCATACACAAAAAAACGTAGATTGTTTTACACGCATGTCGCCACCCATACGATAGAGCTCCTGCAAACGGCCAATGACTCACCTGCTCCCTTTGCGGTGTTCTCCGTAGGAAGGACTTCGTTGAAGTCGCCAGTGCCTCCGCGCCATCGTCCAGCGGTGGCTTGTAAGATTCCGCCTGCGGATGATATATACGCCCCGCAACGCTAAGTCATCGGAAGACGCAGGTTCAGCAGACTCTGGCCGTGTTTTTTCTTGGCGCACCCCCCCCCCCCCCCCCTCCCTCAACAAACCCTACTCCTTGCTGGGAAGCACGCTCGCCTCTACGGCTGCATTAAACTCTTCGTTACCGTTTGCTGCGATTCCCTGTAGATGGGAGATAGGGCACCGGTTCGGGGCGCTGCGCCCCGGCCTGCGGCAGTAGATACCGCATGTTGTTCCGCGCAACGCTTGCTCGTCGCTTGCTCCGCCTTTCATGACACAGATATTGGCGGCGACCTGGAGTACAGGACGAAGGCACCTACTAACGTTTCCCTCATGATCTTGACTGCTCTCCACAGCCCGACCCGCTGCGTCCGAGATTCCTCGTGATAGATAGCTTCACGCGCGGAGAGTAGCTGAGGTTCTACAGGCGCACCTGTTTGGCGGATAGGGCGTAGACTAGACATGTTTCGCGGAGAGGGGCGCAGATGAGGGCGGGAAGGACGAGGGTGCTTCTGTGTGTAGCACTTGAAAGGCGATGGGCGTTACGGTTACGTACTGCAGTATCGACATATTCGATGACAGACCTTTGACCGGCCACCGTATTTCCTCGATACATTTCAAACCGGGCGCCAGGTCATCAACCTCTAGTAAGCCTCTAGTACAGATAAAGTCGCAAGTACGAGATACAAGTACTCGTGTAACCAAAATGAGGTTTCCTACGTATCTAGACATAAGGAAGGCAAGGATGTGGTACAGGAAGTCGTATGAATCGCAATTTTGACCCTTCATACGAGGTTCCTCTAACCTCTCAAACATCGAAGCACGAGTTGCGGGCACTCGTACATGTATCGTACAAATCCATGCGTGCTTGTAGGTAGCTTGCTAGTACTCGTACTAGTAATTGGTGGTAATGAGGCGCGACCTCAGTATTGCCTGCAGTAGTCATATCTGCGATACTTTGTGCTGGGCGAGTACGGATTATTCTGTTTTGTGCTGACACGAACGTGTATCTACCTACGCCGTCGTTGGTGAATCTCAATATCGTAAATGTTCTTGGCCTCTTTTGCTCGTGATATACAGTATATAAAAACACAGACAGCACAGCAGTATGCACACAACAGTAACAAATACTGGATTTTGTCGTGTGTATCCTCGTTTCCACCTCGAAATCCGGCATAATAATTTGAAGATGAAAAATGTGCACTGCTGTGACCGCAGAACTTGTATTCGTATTGTATCTCTCGGGGATTCAAGAATCGGCACGGACACTGATTGTGCTGGATGTCGACGGGTAGAAAGAACAAGAACACACACACACCTTTGTGACATGTTTTTTCCAACAAGTGTTTTCTGGTCGAAAATCAGCATAAAAATTTGAAGTCGAAAAATCTGTATCTGAAACGTTTTGTCCAACAGAAAGAGCTTCTTTCTCGTAGCAGGTGCCACCATTTCTTACTTGTACTGATATACATCTACAGCAGAGCTTCACCAGCAACAAAACAGCAGCAGCAGTAGCAGTAGGACACACGAGGCCAGGGTCAGCGTCGCTGTACACTCGGCTTGTCAATCTAACCCTTGAACTCTTTGTCCACGTACTCCGATTTGTCCTGTGTTGATTCCGAACTCGAAATTCGGCATTAGTTGAAGGCGAAAAATCTGCTCCCGACATACTCTACTGTCCAAAAGAGAGAACTTCTCGTAGCAGGTAGCAGGTGCCACCGCTACTACTGAAGTACGACATCTACAGCAGAGTTCTTCAGCAGCAAAACAGCAGCAGCAGCAGTTCCAGTAGGCCACACGAGGCCAGGGTCAGCGTCGCTGTGCTCTCGGCTTGTGTGTGAACCCGTCGTACATGTGTTCCCTGGTTCCGCACTCATAATTTGAAGACGAAAAATCTACAACCTGACGCGTGTCCAACGGGAGCTTCTCGCACTGCCAACACTACTACTGCTGTACAACAACTACAGCAGATCTTCTCCTGCTTCTCCGTCCCCTCATCAGTAGGAGGATGGGCCTGACAATACCACCTGCAGCATGTCTCGGGGACATGGCCCGAACGCTCGTTGACGTGGACAGGCGCAGTATGCCTACGAGTACTCGTAGAGCTGGGTTTGGTTAGGTAGAGCTTAAAAAACCAAAACCATATTATTATTATTACGGTTGTTGGTTCTGTGTTTTTTCAACATGGCCCAGCACAAACATGTGCCTACACACGTTGCCGCGCCTAGCTCGACCAACTATGAACTACTTACCACCGCACCAGCACGAGAAGGTTTCGTTTGAGTGTGTGCGTGCACAGAGCCTGCCGGGACTGGAATTGGTGCCGTGTGCGTTGAGCGCGGTGGTCAAACGTACCCCAAACAAATGTTATCACACACACCCACACACATACATACAGAGAAACTCAAAGCAAGGCACCCTGGACCCTACCCTCGTATCCGAGCCGTTATGAAGAGACTTTTTTTTCTTGGAAAAAACAAGAAAAAAAGGCTCGCGCTGCGCGCTTCGCGCGCCTCATTATAATATTTCAAGTCTTGTAAATTCTTCGACGTCCGATCCGACTACTACTGTTGTACCGCTGCACGTATTGACTGCGCCTTCTATCGTCTTACAGCATCCAGACAACATTGCAGGGGTGGTGATATACTAACCAATTATGTTGATGCTCCAACGTGCTGTACCTGCAGGCTACCCAATTCGCGTACACTCTCCCGGATGTTCGACGGCTTAAGGACAGCATCGCCAACGCCATCGTCAACCACGTCACCGTAGGCCGTGTCAAGACTGCTGTTAATGCTCCAACGTGCTGTACCTGCAGGCTATCCTGTTCAGAGTGCTCACGTACTTGGTGTATGGATTCATGTGTAACGGTATTTGGGAGTTCCACACAGGAAATATGCGTATTTCTGTGTGGAGCGATCAACGGGTTGCGACGTGTTTTGTCCGCCACTTTTTGTTCGACTTCTTGTTCGCCTTCTTGCTCCACTTGATGTTCTTCCCCTTTCTTCCTTGTCTTGTGTGTTGTAAGTGGATAATACTGTATATATACCCTGAGAGGCTTCTATGAACGGACTTGAGGCTTGGCCTATATCAGTGAGTGCATCGAACATACCCAATCCACGTACACTCTCCCGGATGTTCGACGGCTTAAGGACAGCATCGCCAACGCCATCGTCAACCACGTCACCGTTGGCCGTGTCAAGACTGTGCCCACCTCGGCGTGATGTCCAACCAGCCTGAATGTCGCCTTCTTCATCGTTTGGAGGGGGCAAAGGCCCATCCCATTAGGTTCGATATTTCAGATGGATACGACAACAGGAAACCCTTGTCGGTGTTCGACGCGCAGCTTCAGCGTGCCTTCGACGACCATCTGGCTGCCTTGGGAGCCTCTTCCGAGGAAACGAGGACGGTGCACGCGCAGGCGTTCGTTAACATAAACGGCGCAAAGCTCTAACGGGACAAAGGCCGTCAAACGATAGTCATGGAGTACGCCGACCTACCGGACGTCGTCGTGCTGCAACGAGGTCTCAAGGTAAGAACACTTACAACAGGCACACAACACTGCAGATGCGACCTCTAACTACATAACCTGTGATGCTGCGGGTAGTTACTGTCGTCCACCTTCGTTCACATTCCGTCTATCCGGTCGGCATAACCAAGAACGTGGACCAAGGACGAGGCATCGTCAATGCTACGTGCGGGATTCGCCGGAGCTGGGAAGACACCGACGCATCCTTAGATGCGCAAAGAGACGAGAAAGATTTCACGTACACACCACCGGCGTGGGTTATCATAGAACTTACTACTGGAAAGGGAAAAGGCGCCATAGCAAAGGTCCAACAACCATTTCAAGAGCAAAACGTGTGGGTGCCTGCCTGTCGTGGTCCGGCCGTAGTGGGGCTTATACCGCAACTCAATGGCCGATGGTGGTAGCAGCATGCATGACCGTACACAGGGTTCAGGGTGTAGGATTGGAACGAGTAGCCCTGTGGATATCGCTTAGAGGGTTCTTCGCGCAGGGACAAGAGGGCACACCGCTGTGTTGAGAGCGCAGAGCCTAAAGCGGCTGTTCCTAGTACTCCCAGATACTACTGTCGAGCAGAATAGCGAGGAAGCGAAAACATTCCTCAAGGACGCGTTCCCGCCACCGCTAGATGCCATCAAGGCTCTGGACGACATGCGGGCCCGAGCGCCGGCGACCGTCGAAGAAGACACGGGCGAAAAAACTGTAAAGTATGACACGTTGTGGAATTATAGCAAGCCCTACTTGAGTCCTGCACCCTGGACTGGAGTATGGATAGCCATTGCACAACCACAGAGCACGTACGCTTAACTCATAAAAAACATTGGGTCGTCAATATCTTCGAGAACGGACGAACGTCGAGAATTCCCACATTCACGTCACTATCAATATCAGCGTGCTCGCTGTGCGTTCGCCAAAACACTGTGATTCGCTCCAATCAACACACGACTCCCAAGAACCATCTTCTCACCAAAGAGAGCCACCAAAACGCTGTCACTTCTCTCCCACCAACACACCACTACGGAAAACCATCTTCTCGCCAAAGCGAGTCGGCAAAACACTCTGACTTTGCTCCCATCAAGGCACGACACCCGAAAAATAATTTCTCGCCGAAGCGAGCCACCATATAACACCCTGACTTCGCTCCCACCAACAAACGAGTCCCGAAAACCACGTTCTCACCAAAGCGAGCCACCAAAACACTGTGACATTTCACTTCCAATTCACCCTTCTCCGTCAATGTATTATTTTGCAACTAGCTGCTTGCTGCTGCTTCAGAAGCTGCTGCTGAGCTTTGCTCGCCGAGAGCTTTGGCCGCGATCGACATATACATGCTTCTTCAGGTTGTCGCGACGGCAGATACCTAAGCGACAGAGAGGGACAGCGCCAACACCACAACAAGTAGCTAACTTATGTGCAGCTGCGGCCCCCGAGCAGCAGCTCCTCGTAGCAGCACCTTAGCGGCCACCTGCCGCCTACTGGTGATATTTTTGTTTGCGGCTAGCTGCTGCTGCGTTTGCTGCTGAGTTTTGGCCGCCGAGAGGTTTGGCCGCCGGCAGATACATAAGTGACTACAGAGAGAGACAGTACCACCACCACAACAATTAGCTGCTGTCATCACGATCACAGACAACTGGTCGAGATTATCTGGTACCTGCTACTGGCACGATGGTGGTAGCTTCCGACAGGCCGACTGAAGTGCATGTCATTTGCTTAATAGTTCAAAGACGATGCTGACCTATTAATAGGCAAACTTGGAAGAGTTAGAATAATTATTTCCAAGATCAAAAAGGCCGACTGCGACAAACGAGTTAGAAGGCCCACGACAACAACCGCAAAAGACGACAGAAAACCTACCCTTTTACACCAGGCCGAAACAAGACAACTGTGATACTACTGATATATGTATACCTACAACTCGCAGTACCTTGTTTGCGTCCAAGCACAGGTCACCTCATAGCGTTCGGGTTCGGGTTAGGGTTCGGGTTAGGTGGCCAGCATCTACTGTATAAGCATGCCTGGTATCTACTGCTGATATCACTTCTTTCTTCTGAAAACCCACGCAATGAACAATAAATAGCGGCAACAGCCGCATCTTCAAACAAGAAAAAAATCTACCTACAGTAACAAGTATCTGTGTCGCGAGAGAAGTCCATACCTCAGTCCGACCTTGTATTAAATGGTAACACCCAGGGAACAGCAGGGCAACCCTTGCCCTGCTCTACAAAAATAATTACCCTGGGTTGGGTAGTTGATCGATCATTTACCCCTATAGCTTAGCAGGTACTACCATCACACATCTGTGCAGGTTGTTCGTGATACTTCGATCATGTAACTACATGGTTTTATATGGTCTCATCATGCAGGATATACATCCTGTATACGAGGAAGACAAAACCTGGAGCTGCAGAATTGAAGGAGGGTGTGTGTATTCGAAAACTAACCGGAATCGCACGTAGCTTGCGAGTGTTTTTTTTTTGTGAGGATTGTATACCTGGTAATACTGTTCTATATATAGTTCTAGACACCATCATCATCACTACCACCGAGCGCGTGTTCTGGGTTTTATGTTTGTGCTCAAAAGGTCGTACGGGATACCTATCTCGTATACCAGGGTATAAGGAAGACAAAATCTTGAGCTGCAAAATTCAAGGAGTATGTGTGTGTTTCTACATTTTGAAAGCTAAGTCCCCAAGGTCGCACGTAGTTGCCACTTGTGGGGATGATTCCGGCGTGTAATTTATATCTGGTATTACTGTTTTATGAAACATGTACCAAGTACATATCTACGGGAAAATATGCCCTTCGCTGACAGGGATAGGACCGACGGACAAGTGCATGGCGTTTAAGAAGAGCCGGCACAGAAAACATAATCCAGTAGGATGTCCAGTGTCAAAGAAATCCGCACGGTCATATTTTTAAGCCAGCACTAGCGCTAAATTAAGCCGGAAGTTCGGGTTCGGGTTCGGGTTCCGGTTCGGGATTTTGTATGTACCCGTGGTTATTTCTGCCAGAAACAACACCCTTTAGGCAGTTATTTCTGCTGCATACCTGGTATGAACACAAAGTAATCTAAGCAATCAATATAATACAGCGAGCTCTTGGAGATGTCCAGGGTGCTTACTGGTCTAATTGAATTATGATAAAGCCTCGTACTTGACGAGAAGCTCACCAGGTATACGTACATACGTTGAAGCATCCTGGTATGAACACAAAGTAATCTAAGTAATCAATCTAAATACAGCGAGCTCTTGGAGATTTCCGGGGTGCTTACTGGTCTAATTGAATTATGATAAAGCCTCGTACGTGACGAGAAGCTCACCAGGTATACGTACATACGTTAAAGCATCCTGGTATGAACACAAAGTACTCTAAGCAATCAACCTAAATACAGCGAGCTCTTGGAGATGTCGAGGGTGCTTACTGGTCTAATTGCATTATGATAAAGCGCCGTACGTGATGACAAGCTCACCAGGTATACGTACATACGTGAAAGCATTTAGCCGCTCATCTGTCACGCGTAACACCACGCAAACACGTAGGTTGAGCAAAACATATGTTTGACGACACGCGTCGCATTACGAGTCCTTCCGGCTTTTACGTTAAGATAAATAGGCGGTAATTCAATTATGATTCGCACGCCAGCCGCACGATTCCCCGGCTACTTCCTAGGCGCCAGAACGTCCGTGCTGACAAGTGACTTCAACTCAATCCCTTGCGACGATGCCAATATAGTGTTTGAGCAAGGTCTCTATTTTCGTAATGGCTGCGAATGTAGAGCAAACGCGTAGATACTTTCTCGCGGCGTGCACACTCTCTATTTTCAAGACAAACTCTTGACGCCGAGCTTTTGAAGCACTTGACAATATTTGCACCGCGCTAACTGTTCGCTACACCTTGTTCAGGACGATATTATGATTACGACAATGTTCGTTTGGAAACATTTTTCAGCCAGACGTATGTTGCTGCGATCGGCGTGGTTTTTCGTGCAAGACCAAGGGAGGAGTTGCGTTATAGAATGCGTGTTGCCAAACACTATGCAAAAATTGTGAGCTCGGACGATTTCCGCGCAGTTCGTAGGAAGACGAAGTATCTTGTGTCGCCTAGACCGATTACCTGATATGCTTTGTTTCTAAGCTGACGATAATTAATTGAATATTTGGAACGCCGGGCAGATGTTGAACACCAGCTGACACTTGACTGCAGACCACACTCACGCGCAACGCAACAACTAGAGCAGCCGGCCGCACCACTATTATTTCTTGACACATCGACAGCACGTTGCTTACGGGGAGCGGTAAATGGACATCCTACACCAAGGGACTGGCTGTGGGCATTCTTCCGTAGTGAGCATGAGGCATCACCTAATCAATACTTGCTTCAGCGGTGGATGCGGGGGTAGAATAATACACTCGAAAAACACTTAATTCTGTGAATCGGAGACGAGTACGGGCTATGAAGGCAAGCTTAACACATTTGATGAAATTCCTAGACTCGGTTTGACCCGTACAAACACTAGGGAGGTTTGCATCACCGCTTCGAGTTTGTGTCTGCTAACAGGGATAAGCTTTGCTCTGTTGCTCTACATGTGCTCGATCCGCGACGACTATGATTGACAGTTCGCGCGTCCGTGGCAACCCTATGCCGACCTCGGGCACGGAGATACGGTGCGGGAGGTGTAACGGCTCGGGGGTAGTGAGGCATCCAGTCCAACGAAAATATCGGCACTACAGGAGTGACCCCCCGAATAGGGAGACGCACGATGCGGTTGGCGTTTTCCTCTTGAGGCTTCCACAAAATCGAAAGAGGCCGAGTCTTGTAAACTATCACACCATCCCAACATCACGGACATCTATGACTGGAGCGTTTGTCGTAGTTGTGACAATAATTACGAATAACGTGTGTGGAATAAATGAGTGCTGAAAGGGCTCACGCTTACCGTGACACCTAGGCTTATTGTTTCGTCATTATATGAGCAGGCGCTGGAGGGGGGGAGAAGGTAACAGCAATAGGCAGCCTGGAGGGCACCTGAAACCTCTGTCTCGCGCAATTCGCTGAAATATACCGCCCAGTTGAGATAAACTGATGGAAGAGAAGAGATCCCCTCCAATACTTCTAGGTAACACGAACGCCTATGTTGATTGATCTCTAAAGGTATAGGCGCAGCTGGCGCGGGAACGCGTGGCTGACTCCAGACATGACACGGAACTCCTCCTATATTACATCCGAGCTGTCGAGTGACAGCTCATGCATCGTATGCAGATTATTATTCAACATGACGCGGGAATAAACCTCCCGTTTATCCCCCCCGAATATCCGACGAAATATCCCTCTCCTATAATCCTATGTCAATATATGGAACTCCCTAATATTAGATGTAACGTCTCCGTCGTGTTTCTGAGCACAATCAATATCCCCCCTGCTCATTATACACGACATACTATAATATCCCCCCAGCTCTGTACCCTACAATGTACGACTCCGCTGGGTGGAAACATCTCAATATTATGACCAACTCAAACGAAATTCAGAAAGTCAAAAATCCAATCTGTAACCCAAAAATCAAATACTTGAATCAACACTCAAACCCTCAAAATCAGTATTCAAATGCTCAAATCCCCAGCCTCTCTGTTGCAAACACATAAAACTCTCGAAATCCAATGCCAGGTAAAACGGCATTCTTCTCGGACTCAGTCAGGTAAAACGGCATTTTCCGCGGAATTGGTCAAAAGATATTCAGTGGTATCTCGTCGACTTAGTACAGTGATCTCCGGGGCCCTCCCCTCGCCAAACGCTACTGGTGTCTACAGGCACACTATCATAATCATTCGTATTGTCTCCAGCGCGCACGCTCGAAAAGATCAACTTGCGAATTCGGCGAGACTTCAACTCCCGACCCACCCTAGGGAATTATATAGCACTACCTGCCAGACCACTCAGTCAGTACTGACTTTGAACAAAAGCACAAATTTCCGAGAACCAAAAAAAATCAAACTCTCAATTCCCGAATACTACCCAAACCTTCCAAATCGGAAAACATTTCCTATGGACCGCACACGCCCCCAGGCGCTTCATAGTCTCTCTTCAACCTTATCCAAAAAAATCTCCCTCTATTTCATGAGGAATTAATGCAAATCATATAAAATATCACAGTAGTCATACTCATCAGAATAAAAATTAAGCCAAGAAAATAAATGCCAGAGATCGCAAGGAACCCCGTTCCCTCGGACAAGGGTCTCCCCTTGCCCCCTACTCCCGCCATAGATACACAGATCGCGACGGTAATGCGAGATAGCATACATTCCTTCACTTGAATTTTATTTGACGTGGGGACTACTCGAAAACACCAAAATCCTCCAAAACCCAGACTCAAACCAATTCAATCAAGGTGAAACAATATATTGGCCTTACTCCAACCTCTTTCCGGTAATCAACATACAGCCTTCCCTATGGTAGGTTCAACTGCATGAAATAGGAAAAATAGTAGATTGGCCTTCCAGATTTCAGTACCAATCTCAATATAATCTCAAAAATGAAAGACTCTGAAATTCCTCCATCAGTCGAATACCAAATCAATATAATTCCCTCAACTATCATACCAGCTTGTCATTCGATAACCATGTACCACTCAAAGCCAATAGCCTCTCTTCTGTGGGCACACATTTAATGACGTCCAAGAAAAGCGTCATATGATACGATCCTGCAGATATGTGAGAGATCAAGATGGTTGATCGCTCAACAGTCAAAATGGCGGTAGAACTTGTGTCGGCAAGATCTGACTGGAAGAAAGACACAACAAAAACACTATCAATACCAACCGTTACCCAATATAATAGTACCACTACAACCACACATCACGACCGTCGAGCATCCACCTCATTTTCTCCGTCCACCATGCCCGGTCGTGATTTGGTCCTCTCGTCAACCGTCCACCTGATGCAATCGACGCAGTGCAGTCTCCAAGCAGACATTCGGCAAATCATCGACAGCGAAAGGGGGGAAAAGCAAGGGTACTCGAATGAGGGAATCTGGTGACTCTTCATCCTATCGGACGAAACGTTAATAGCTTGGTGATAGTTGGAAGAGAATATCACCCGCATGGCCTGTGTACACCTCAAATATTGTCTGTGGGGGGAGCAACCAGGGTCATGCAAACTATCAATCAAGATACCCGGTATTCCGTGTGAATTTCCGATGTGCTCAAACTGAACTCTCATACTACCCTCCCTAGTTTGTGCCCATCGCAAACATTATATATACCAGTCAAGTTTTCTATCCTCCACCCGCGCTCGTCTCAGTAGTTTTTACTCGTATACGAACTGCGTTTTTGTTATCCAACACGTTACGTGTATCGTATATTACGTGAATCGTACATACGTCCGGAACTTGATACGTATACTCGTAGATGAAAGCTCAAAGTTCCAAAAGTTGCAGTCACACACGCCCAGATGATGGTCCTTCACTTTTCTCGCACGCGCGCCCGCCGTAGCCGAGTCGGAAGCCGACCGGCCACCTCGCACCCCCACCCCACGAAGGTGCCGCTGCATGGGTCGTGCTACACACCAACCCAACAACTCAAAAACGAGATACCCGCATACAAAGATGTAAATATGTGAAATGCCGCAAACAGACGCGTTGCTGTAGTTGGGCACAAGGGTTCATCACATACACCTCTTCCTGCTGTACTCGTGTCGATGCTCAACCAGAGCCCTCCACCAGTCAACCATAAAACAGACAGACGTCATAGTCCTACAGCAGTGCGTCTACAGAAAAACTTCAGCGAGGAAAGCTATACGTATACGTATACGTCTGTTCATCTCATTTCATTTCCAGTATTCCCAAATAAATCTGAATCTCCAATGTTCGCAGATTCTCTCCTACTCTCAAATCGATACACAATCAATTTAAAAACGAAAATCACCACAGCAGTCAATCAACAAAGCCAAACGTGCCTGGTGCGGACGTAAGTCCCTGCCGGTGGCGCCTCGATCCCTTCTCTTTTCTCCTCTCTCTTATGGCACCGCATCCCGAACCGATGATGATGCAGACTCCTCCCCCTGCGCCCATCTTCACGCTCTCCTTCGACTCCTTCCTCGGGGGCAACGTCCCCCCCATCAACCACCTGCGGGCGTGGTGCTTCAGCTGTCCAGGCGGATTCTGCCAGAACGCTTTCAGCGTCGCTCCCGCGGTCTCCACGTCTCCACCGTCCGTCCCGGCTCCAGCCGGCCAAACTCTCTCTTTCATATAAAAATATACGTTCTACATTTATGTCGCCAGCGCGCAGCGAACCCACAGGTTCAGGCAGATGCCTGGCTATCCCGGGGTGTTGCAGCAGCGACGGTTACGCGGCGGTCGACACGACGGCGGCGGTAACGGTGCTTACTGCATGCGCTTCATCGTCGCAACAAAAGTGCAGCAATCCTCTGACTGCCGACGTTGCTGACGGTGCTGCTGGAGCTGCTGCTGTCCCTGCAACTACTACTCTCCAGCGCCTTCGCCACCAGTGCCAAGCGATTCTACCAGGTCCGGCTCAAACTTGGCCCCGCTGGGATCGCTGCTGCTCTCCTGGTGCGGCATCTCCTCACTCTTCTCACACACACGTCCTTTCCTCCAGGACCTCTATTTTCTACTTCATCTCCTCTATGGTCTTTTCACTCTCCACGCTGGCTTCTTGACTGGGCATGTCCTCGAAACTAGGCATGCCGAAGCAGGTTCCCACCTCTCTAGGTTGGCCTTGGCTACGCTTGCCAATAGAAGATCGCCGGACTCACTAGTGTGTTGATTGATCTCTAAAGGTATAGGCGCAGCTGGCGCGGGAACGCGTGGCTGACTCCAGACATGACACGGAACTCCTCCTATATTACATCCGAGCTGTCGAGTGACAGCTCATGCATCGTATGCAGATTATTATTCAACATGACGCGGGAATAAACCTCCCGTTTATCCCCCCCGAATATCCGACGAAATATCCCTCTCCTATAATCCTATGTCAATATATGGAACTCCCTAATATTAGATGTAACGTCTCCGTCGTGTTTCTGAGCACAATCAATAGCCTACTTTGAACGCAGGGCAAAACACACAGCTGGAACCGACGGAAGTCGAAGACGAGAAACACATGTGTACCAGAAAAAACAGCACCTCCAGCCAGAAAATCTGCCTCATTCAATTGCCCGGTTTATATAAGTAAACACAAAACAAATCGCGGTCTGGTTGAGGTCTCCCTAGAACGCTTTTGTGAGACCCCGTCTACATCAGCAGCAGAACCACTTGCACTTTTGTTGGTCGGCGTGGTGCGACCACGCTCCTCGTGTAAACAAAAATACATATAGGCCTCAAGGTTTCGACTCATGTCACAGTATACATTGCCTAGGCTCATGCTTCCTCGGTGCTACCAGTATCAACCTGCATGCCAGGAATATTACTCACAACGTTGACGTAAAGGGAAACGCACAGATACGAAGCTGCAACGAATCGATCTTGGAACTCCAAACAAACACCTAAATCAGGACGAGGTCGTTGTACAGTTGTAGAACCCTATCAAACCAGAGATGATTCCGTCACAGCGAAGACAAATGTGACAGAACATTATCTCACGATGCAGGAACGTAGAACAGAGCTTGTCGCCGTCCTACCGGTGACGAGGTCAATCAACCGTTTCACCTTCCGTGCACATTTCGTCAATGTACAGGCAGTAAGGTGTGTGCCGTACTACAGGCACCTCGCTCGAAAGACCACCGCCGACGCACCACGCAAATAATGTACACCGTGGTGTGCACAGGATAACGAAATACAAAATCGTACGATCCGAACAATAGCAAGGCTCGTTCTGTTTCCTGATTGTGACTCTCTACAGTCGGAAGCGATCGAAAGAACAGCTATTCCACCATGAATTGACCTGGGAACGTTGCGTGAAAGGTCTAGAAAATGGACGCGAAAGGAGTGTACGGGTGTATCGGTGAATGCGTCGGCAAAGAGTGTACCGATACGATGGGTGGCTTGCTTGGTCAACACGAATTGAGTATGGCTGGACGTTCGTGGCGGTACCCGAGCCCCAAATAGCATGCATACTATAGATGCAACCAAACGCCATGATATATCATGCGCGCAAATGTCAAGGACCGTTTGTTTGCAGGTTCTCGTACAGTAACAGACGACGCATATGTAAGTCACTGGCACGACTCCTAGCGCTGGCAACAACAAGAGTGTATCACACAGAGCCATCCTACCAATCCGAAAAAATCGGCGCAATCTAAGCGAATCGTCTCACTGCCATTTCGCGCACGAACCAGTACCCGAGTACAGTAGTTCACCAAAACTGGATGCTCTCGACTTCCTATTTGTGACGACAGTATGGATATGGGCCTTAGTAAAGGGTCCCGGCTGCTTGAAATTGCACCCAAGAGCAGGTATGATGGCGCAGTTTGGGAACCACACAACGTTTTTTTCGGAAACAACCTGGGATGTTGACTGACATCCACGGTACGGCCTAGACTTCGTAGTCTCGTGTGTATGTACCTACTTCCCGACGATAAACAATAACCTGCCTTCTGCTGTTGAAGCTTCGATCTACTGCCCTACCCTTTAGGAACAACTGCAGCAACCGTGAGCTGGACCTGCGCGGATACATGCTAAGCCACTGGTCAGGGCTTGGTTCGTAGTCATCATGGTAGAGTCTGATGTCGGAGGTCGCCTGGGTGTCGAGTGGGAAGCTCTGGCACCCGTTCGTCGTGCTGCTTGACTCGATCAAGCTATGAAACTCGCCATCCACGAACATGTTGAGCACCCGGGTATTTTCATCTCCCTTGTGAAAAGCGATTCGCACCCTCTTGATGTCCTGATGTTTGGCAAAGGAGGAGTCGATCCGTCCACCCCCGTTACCTTCGATGATGTTTACCTTGCACTACCACCGAGGGTTCGGGGCGCGACTGTTGTCCCTCGTGTTCTCCGGTCTGCCACCGTCTGGTCTGCACCCAGAACCAGCCGTCCTCCATCGTTCTCTTGCAAGTATTATCGACGAGAGTTGAGATACGTACACGAAGGACGGCAAAGCAAAGTGTTCCGAGCGGTGTCAGGAACGCGTCGTCGGCTCTGGCGCGCCGACGCCCAGAGTATTACTCCGTCTGGTGATAGAACTGTGTTCTTCATGGCTTGCATGATATTGCTTTTGATTTTGTTCTTGCGAGTAACAATCAGAGCAGCCGTGACTTTTAGTCCGATACGTTTTGACCGCGGGTTGTCGGTGTTTCACTGTTTGCTACTTGTCGATGTTTCAAATTTATTACCAAGCGTTTTCGGCAGCCTGGTTTCATCAAATCGTTTGTCACGATTCGAACAAACACAATGCGCAAGGCACCGTCCGAGTACGTTGCTTCGCCACAAGGTCAAAACAGGGGGCACAGAGATGGAATTACTCGGTAAACTACAGCAGAACAAAAATTGAGCACGTATTAGTGTTAATTGGTCATTCATTTGGACCTTGACGCGGAACGATTTTTTGTGAGTGTCAGTGTGTGCCTAGAGTGGCGTGGAGTGGAGTACCGTTTTCCTCGTGATGGCTTCCGAAAACAAAAACACAACGAACTCATACGCGCTCCGATCAGAAATGAACCGGTGGCAGGATCGTTTGTCCGGAATTCAAATCAACCACTTAGGTCTAAAACAGTTTCCAGGGCCTCTACCTCGCCCATCCCTTAGCGACTTCAAAACATTAGACTGCAGCATGACATTTGAACACGTTGCAAACCCAAGATGTGACTCAACACTGCCACGACGCTGTAAGAAGGCGGCACGGACAAAGCTCCGACAAGGGTGTTGGCCTAACCCCAAGTTTGTTTGCCGAAGACAATTGTTGCCATAAACATCCTGAAAATGATGTTTTTTTCATTTTAAACAAATGCGTAGCGTGAGTGGTCAAACACCAAAACACACGGTGAAATACCAGAACATCTGGACCACGAAAAGCGTTGCAAAGACGATGATGTACCCCTTGTTCTCCTGGCCCTGCCACCTCAACCTGCGCGGGCTCTCAAGTCCTACCTACCCAAATCCATCCGAACAAGGATTACGCGTTGTCCATATATATGGCTGGTCTGTAACTGCTGCGCAAACATTTCAAACCGTAGGAGGCTGTGCGCCGTTTCTGCATAATAATTCCATCCGTCGGGTTGGAGAACGAGCTCTTGGAGTCTCGCTCTCTCCGTAAAAGTGTTCTATGCTACTGACGAAGTTCAAGCTCAAACGTTTAATGTCATCCCATGCCCACGAAATCATAATATTATTCAGAATGTTTCGCAACCGGCATCCTCGACCACAGGCCAAACGTTCGGATATCAACGCCGAGCGCTAAGGACCGGAGCAAACATCATGCACTCGTATATTTTTCTTGCATGCGATACTCGAATGTTAAACAGGGTTCATTGAAATCGTGATATGTTGACATTTAATACGTCGACGGCACGGTACTAGGAGCTCACGATGGACACAAGAAAGCATCTGCCAGGCCCCACGACTCTGAACAACATTTCAGGCTTATATTACGATATTCCCCAGGAATAGTAGCGGCAGACAAGGACAAAACCTGCACGATGATCAGTGCTAGTGTTGAGGGGAGGGGTGGTTGGCCAAGGAGCTGCAACTTGCGGAGCTTTCCCATCATACGTACGCATAGCACATTATTCTCATTAGCGCACTCCGCCGAACTTCTCGCAGGTCTCGACCCTCGCCGCCTGTCGCCCCCACTCGTCGCGCGGTATTTTCTTGTACGGCACGATCGTCGCCGGCGACCTCCCCGTCGTCGGCAAGAGCAGTGATCGCACCGCTCCTCCCGCCGATGCCGAATGCACGTAATGAAGCACTACGACATGTACAGGGGTAACTTCCGCCCTTTCGCGCAGTAAGTTATGAAAGGCCGGCCCTGAATATCTGGTTTGCTTCATCGCCATCGCCCTCGCCGTCGTCATCGACGCCATCGCTGTGGCCACAGCCCGTTGCATCTTGAAGGGCTCCGTCCAGGTAAGATGTCTCACCCGGGCTTTGGCCGTTGGGAGACCCCCCCGCATGGAGGTCATTAAGAAGCTAAGCAGGGGGAAGAGATTGCGATGATTTCCGCCTCACGCCGTCTGGCAGGAGGCGTGCATCTGGTTCTTCCAGCAGTGCTACCACCGTTGGGAGGGGATCGAGGCTACACCGCGGCGTGAGGCTGCTTTAGCAATCACCTGGGGGCAGGGGTGCATGGAAGGAGCGAGGGAGAGGGGGGGGGGGGGGTGCACTAGATAGGAGAGATGTACTCGATCTCATGCATGGCCGTAGTTGTATCACCATAGACCCTGGCATTCCTAAATTGCGGGGACGGAGCATGTCTTTTTTCGCCGACCAGGTAGACATTGCTTTCACCAAACGCGAATCGCCCGTGAGGTGTCCGGCGAGTCGCACGAAGGGTGAGCTGCATCCTACTAAGAACCGCCTGTGAGGCGGATGTGCATATGGATGACAGCTTCAATGAGTGAATTCTGTTTCCTGTGTAGCCACTTCCAGAGACAGGAATGGGAGTACTATGCAACCGCCTCATGGGTGCCTTACCAGAAACACTGCGTGACACAATCATTCCCACGTGTGCGGGGTAAAGGTTGTTTACCTCGCACTAATGATCTCACACGACAACCAGCTGCAACCGACCGCAAAAAAACAAAACCAAAAAAGCGGTACCCTGGTTGCCTAGCTCAAGAAGTGAGCGGCATGTTTTACGGTGCCGTTGCCAACCGACGCCAACCCAACCCATATATAATATAGAAAATAGGGGGAGGAGTCAACGCCTGTCGGCAAGATGTTCAGTACATGATACTTTATGGTACGGACGTCAAACGCCAGGCTGTATTCCAACGACGCCATCCTGCAGTACACTTCATTGTCCACACGGCGGCATAGGAGTCGCGGCCGCCACGTTCTTCACGCAAGGTTCTTGACACCAGGGGCTCGTCCCCCCGCTTGCCGTTCCGGGGGATTGTGCTGAGTCAAGACTCGAGCGAAAACCATCGGTTGACTCAAGGTCTCGTTTCCGTTTCGTTACACTACGGGTGTCTCCTTGGGTGTGTCATTAGGGAGCGCCCTACAGAGAGTTTTATGAAACATGTACCAAGCACATATCTACGGAATAATATGCCCTTCGCTGACAGGGGTAGGACCGACGGACAAATACATGCCGTTTAAGAAGAGCCGGTACAGAAACCATAATCCAGTAGGATGTCCAGTGTCAAAGAAATCCGCATGGTCATATTTTTAAGCCAGCACTAGCGCTAAATAAAGCCGGAGGTTCGGGTTCGGGTTCGGGTTCCGGTTCGGGATTTTGTATGACAAACACCCCTAGGTTTCCGAGGCAATACGAAGTTCGTATTCGGTTGCGCTGCACGTTCGTCTGGGACACGCCTCATGCTGAAAATCGAAATCGAGTCAGAGCCAGGGCCTCGGCCTCTCGTGTAGGATAGGGCTCGTCCCGTATGCGCAAATGGTAAATGAAGCAGCAAGGCCACAAACCATGGGATTGTAGCCATGCTCACACATGAAGCATGAATGTCATAAATATGTGTACATGAGTAGTGCCGCTGGGCGCTCGGGCTGGACACAAATATCTCGCAAACGTTTAGCGGTATACGGGCCGCATCGAGGTCGTGCCGTCCAGCATAATCGTGACGTTAAGGTTGAAAACCTTTCAAAACGGCGATTTTATAGTTGTCGTCAGCGGCGGGGGCGGCGGTGACGGCGGGGGCACAGGGGCGGGCTAGGAAAAACAGCGACTGGAGTTGAGCTTGGCGCGCCTGACGGTTCGTTTGCACAGCTACTCTTTAATGACATAGTTATTCTAGCTAGCATAAACAATGAAGTGGAGGGAGGCGGATGTAACGTAAACGATACCGCTCTACAGGAACTATCATTCTTGGCCAGCAGGCTCGGCATTCGTATGATGTATGGCAGGGTTCTTGCTATAGTACTTTGTGTCGCCTTCCTCACAAGGCTGTAGCCGCGTCTCACCCTCTACAGCAACCGTGTGGCGGGCGCAATGAACGGGTGTTCTTGCGACGCCACGAGCTCAAGGGTCAGGACCTGCCCCTCGTATGGGCAGCCATCCGGAGAGACGATTCTTGCTTGGAGGATGGCGGGCGATGAATTCGCCAACTTAAGGTTTCGACGCCGCCGTAGTTGCGGTAAACAGCGCGTCCACGAGCCGAGCGGCGAGCGTTTGCAAGCAGGAAAATAGGGAGAGCGCGGGGAAGGGTACGCGGGGGTTGGGGTTCGACGTTTGTATCAATGTTACGTTGAACGACGCAGTGGTAGCAGTTTATAGGACGACCACGAGTAGAGCAAGCGATGGTTTGCAGGCGAATAGGCAGAGTGTGGGGTGACTGCTGCGGGGGCACAGGAAGAGAGGAAGGGGGCGGGTCGGGGCGGGGATGAGGGAGGCAAGAAGGGGTGGGAGGGGCCAATTCACCGTGATAGTGTGGGGAAAGAGGGAAGAATGGACTTGGAACTATGTAGATAGGAGCAGCTCATCGTGCGAAGGCGATACTAAAGCTGGTCCAATCTGTAGGTCAACTCGTCAGGCAACCAAAAAAGAGAAAACAACAAAAGGAGATTTTCAACAAGCACTGTTTGGCGCCTCCTGGACGTGCAGTCCTCCTCGATGTCGCTGCACACGCCACCCCCCCCTACACGTAGATTGACAACAGAACGACGCAGAGACGAACAAGTTGAAGTTGAGGCCAAACCTCGCTCGACAGCGGGAACTAAGAGTCTACGGGGGGAGTGGTTCCGAAACGGAGAAGCAGTCGGTACGTCAGTCGGCCCTATACCCAATCCGCTCACTTCTTCTGTGGAGGTACGGGGCTGGGGCTGGGGTTAAGGTTTTAAGTTACCCCAGCATTTTTGTGAACACCTACATCCAAAAGCGAGCGAACGAGGGGACTGCCTCTTTGCTTTGTCCCTACATTTGACGATTTCACGAAAGGGATGGGGTTGTTTTCCAGTGGCGTCAACTCCTGCGTGAGGTGGGAGGCCGTAGCAGAGTTTATCACCCCGCGGCCGAGGGCGGTCCAGCCCCACCTCTCCGTCCCTCAGCTGGTACCCCCGAGAGCACGCGTTGAGTGGTGTTCTTGGTCGGGGCTAGTTTGCGGTTAGTTTGAGGTTAGTTGAAACATCAGCACGCCGCACTACTCCAATCTCGTGCAGCAGCGGGGATGATGCCGAGGCGCCGAATATTCAAAATCCGTTCGACGGCCATTCCCACGACATTGCACACTAGTGGTGTCCCTACCGCGGTACGTTGAGAGAGAGTGCGAGTAGTCTCGCCCGTGCCTTGCCGTTGACCCAGCCTGATGTATGAGCGGGAGAGAGGGTAACCGCAGAGAAATCTACTATTTTAGGCGTGCAGATTGACATTGATTGCATCTTTGGGGGGGCGGGAATCACCGGCGAGCACAAAGCCCCGAAACGTAGTTATTGAGTTTGAATTGTTCGCGTCAGTCTTGCGTGTACCCGTTTGTTTGGAAGTCTCTGCGCCAATCGCCCGGTCCCTTTGCGATATTGCGTATAATCTATCTGTTTGCGATGAGCAAAACCCTGCATACTGCATCATGTTGTACGTACCCAAATTCAACGTTTTTCAGGAGCTCAGGTGAACCTACGCCGTGAACACACGTTCTCGAAAACTAAACGAAGGCCCGCGCTCTGAGGAAACAAGTTTGGAGCCTTGTACACACATGCCTTCTCCTTGGTTGGCTGCTGCCCGAACGTTCTCAGAAGGCTCCCCAGCTCTTCCTCGTGGAGCGCTCCGTCTCTCGGTTCGTCAAACATCCTGAACGTCAGCCTCGTCTCTTCCTAGGCCTAGGCCTCCTCACTGAACTCCTTTAGAAAGCTCGGAGGCTGAGAGTACGCGAGCATCCGACTCTGCACGACGGTCTTGTCGGCATCCATGTCCTTCAGCAGCACGGGAAGCTCATCAAAATCGAGGGCGCCAGACCTGTCTCGTCCCAAACAATGTGAAACAAATGCGGCGAGGCAAGGTGCATGGATGGGGTCGAACACTGTTGCAAATTAGGCGGGAGGTACTGTACGGTAGGGTAGGGTAGGGTAGAGTAGGGTGAAGTAGGGTAAGGCGAACTAGGGAAGGGGACGGGAGGGGAGGGGAGGGGAGGGTGCGCGGTGGTGAGGTGCGGGGGTGGTGGTGGCACGATAAGTCTGGGTGATGTTGGCTGGCGGGATCTAACCTAATAGCGATAGCAGTAGGACGGAGGCTCAGACTGTGGACGTGCGACGGGCATGTCCTTCCCGGGCGATATTGGTTACTATACATCTCGGCGCCCGCAGAATCGACGTCCCTGCTAGCATAACAATGCGCGAGACGCTACAGCACTGAAGATATGGCAATAAATATGCGATAGTCTACCCCGCCAGCGCAATACCAGCTGAAGCGGAAAATGCCACCGTGATCCCCAGCAAAACCATTAAGTTTCCAGCAGGTTGTCGATCGCTAATTTTCTTGGGGTGCTCTGTTACAGATAGTCGTGCGCTGGGTATGCAGCTCATTACAGAAGCAAAGCCCAGCCACATACAGTAGAGGCTTTCTCTGCTCGAAACTTCAGTGTCGGCAATGTTCCACTGGCAGTGGGGACGAGGCCTCTCGATATATACAGTCTGCTATGTGTATGCACATTTCTTTAGCATTTCGGTCCAGCTCTCGCGGGGGCTTTTGTGAATACATAGCGGTGAAACGACTACCTCTGTACTTCAGTACCGTAGGATCATACAAGCGGCGCCACATTGTTGCGCTTCGTACACGACAACACACTCTCAGCGGTGGAGTATGAAAGGAAAAAAAAAAGCGCTACGGACAGAGTTCCCACCGGTCAAGGTCGTATATGTTGAACGATCTGGACGGCGTTCCTCGTCGCAGTCCACTCCGTACTCTTGCAAAATTTTCGGCAGTTCCTCCATCTCCAGAACCCTTGTCGATATTGTTTCGGGCGACGTCTTGATCGATGACGTTTACTGCCTCAAGTATCACTCTATTTTGTTTCGGGGTGGCAGTTTAGCCTCGGGGGAGACGGTTTCCTACAGGTAATTTGTCGTCGTTGCCGTGAAGGGAGAATGCAAAGAGCTGCATACAGTGTCGCTGGAGATGTAGGGTTTTTCATTCTCGTGCTAAGGAAGAACGCGGTGATATCACAGCTGTTTTAAAGTAGCAGAGGCGGTATCACGAGTATGCCCACACTTGTATCAACATACATGTACGTATCCGGAAGTTCGAAAAAAGCCAGAACAACTACGGTGCCCGCGTCCGTATTGAGCTCTATCAATAGCACCGTAGAGTAGACTAGCGGTGTCGAACAACGGGCATGCTGCTGTCCATGGATGCACTGAAGTAGGTATCTACTGCCTGACCCATCCGCATCGTGCTGTAAGAACACCATGGTCAACGCCGACTTCTTCAGATCCTCGTCGGGTGCTCTTCAGCAGGCGGCCGGGGTGGAGAGTTGCAGGTGCGCCACGCAGTAGCCGTTGGAGCAACAGGGTGGCAGGGGAAGACGATGCTTGACGCTTTCTCACACCGCACTTAACACTGTATGCACTTCGCTGGGCGTTTTAGTTCCTATTTTTTCTTTCCGTTAGACACCTGGAACCTTTTCCACGGTGCACCTAAAGGCGTAACTGCTCGGATTATCGTGGTGTGAACGCCCTTGTCCAAGGCACTCTACTGCACACGGCGCGCACTACGACGCGACAAAACAAGGGCTATGCGCTCGACGCTCGCCCAACACGGGCCATGTCTCTCGACTGCCCCCAAAGCGCATTTCGACACACAAAAGTATGTCGTATGTGCAAACCGCCCCACCGGGCAGGTAGGACAAGCTAGACACGTCTTGGACGCCCAAATCTCCCTAATTCTCGGTCTTCGAAACCTGTGAACGGACAACACGCGGTGATTCAAAGTTCTTATTAATAGCACAGGCGAGCATCATATACCCTCCCACACGCTTCTTCGGCGCTGCCAAACAACGCAAACCTCCCTTCTGCAATATGCGCGTACAGTTGCGTTTGAAACGAGCTAGCAGAGCGAACGTCGAAACCCATAAAACACGGTAGAGCCTGTACCTGGTACTTGGTGCGAGCACGAGCACCTGCAACCATCTTCCAGTCGCGTCAGTATCAGTTAAGACAAATATAGAGCTGCATGGGGTTGCCGGTGGTGTTGGAGCCCATGGCAGCAGCAACGTCGGCAGTGCTTGTTACAGAGGTGCCAGAGAGAAACTAACTGCACCGCGCCGAAATACTTTGCATCAATGAGGCGTCTGGCGTACAGTATGAATCGCGCCCACAGCCAGTGAACAGCACACACATCGTTGGTTTGTTGTTCGTGGCAAAAGATGTTGCGGCTGACGACACCGTGGCCTAAAGAGATTTCACAAGGATCCTTTCTTTTGACTTCGAGCTAGGGGCGGGGGGGTATGACCCCACACATCTATAACTTGATGTATTACACTATTTTGTCAAACTTTCCTGTCCTTTGACCTTTGACCGCAAGCATGTCTCGCAGGATGTTTCAAGGTGAATACCTTATGACCGGCTCACGGGTGAACGTCGAGATCTGTGATAAGAGGATGCGTCGCGCACGGAGTGCGATTGACCATCCACGTGGATGGCTCGGTTTCCGCCCGAGGGTGCTATGAGGCAATGTAGAAGGTGTAAACCAGGTCTCGCTCGGGAATAAGAAAACTAGAGAGATAGTCCACCCCTTTTTGGGAATCCTCTCTGATCAATCATAAATCCGTGGGGCCCTGTGAAGTCTCCCACCCGGGTATAAATAGACACCAAGTCAATATTCGTAGAACAATTGGAGTTCCAGAAGTCAGACAGATCAAGATTGGGTACCGCGACATTTAAAACTCGCCTGCTCGTTGAACAGTCGAACGTCGCCTCGATCCGAATGTCAAGATTATCAAATACTTAAAAGGCGCCTCGTCGAACACTCGGGGTAGGAGGATCCTCTTTTATCAACTGTAAATCCGTGGGACGTTATGAAGGCTCCCGTTTGTCGAAACGCAAATCCGCCACAACCCTTGCAGAACTATTGGAGCTGCAGATGTATGACCGCTCCAGCTTGTAGTACGAACAAATTCGTCATCCCCCCTGCTCGTGGCACAATCAACGGTCATGAAAACGTTAACGCAATGCGACTTTCTATAGATTTAAGGCAGAACCTAAAATACACCGGGAAAAACAAAATTCAGTTGAAAGCCTGGCAACCTCCCAATTTATATTTTGCAGTGCTATTGCTGTTTCATCTTATCTATATTATCCAAAGCGAAACCCAGAATCGTCGACATACCTCGGGATATACACAATTCTCCGTCCAGAATTCTCAATCCCAAACCGGAGATATTGTGCTTTCAATATACGTGAAATATGATTTCCAAACATATAACACGAATCCCACCCGATTTCCGAAAGCTCAAATCCGAAAAAAGCACCACGAGAAATTTCTACCCAACACCCTGAAAACTGAATTTGCTCAAGCAAGTACGAAGACTGGTCAAACTGCTCCAGGATGTCTCCCGCGTCATACATCGGACATAAAAACAGGGCAAGGGTCCACCGCTCCGTCAATGCCACGATCGTCACGATATAACCACTGCAGCGGGGCAACGTTGACTTCACACATACTTAGGCTACCTCAGGATCGCAATCAATGTTTATGCTATGATAATTCTGACCAACAACATATATATATCCATATCAATGAGACCAAGGGCATATCTAATCTGTCGTAGTTATACCCCTTCATCCATATGCCGTCCCCGGTGGCTTGGTAGGTGGTCCGCGTGCCTGTCAAGATCAATTTCGTGGGTTCAAGTCTCGCTGAGTGCATGCTCGTAGGGACTTTTTCTTGCATAAAAAATTGATAAGCGGAAAGCGCGAGAGCGTGAGTTGGCTACATTCGATGAAAATCGACGAGCAGTGGGAATGCTGAACCCTATGCGCGACAAAAACTAAAGGCACGTACCGGGGGGGGAAGGGACGGCACCTGTGACCACGGCTTGTCCAGAAGATCGTGGAGGGTAAAACCTCCTACAAGTGGGCTGGAAAGTAAAAGTGACGGATAAAAAAAAATATATATATATATATATATGTAACACAAATCATATACAAATATGCGCTCCCTTTCCGAGATTTGATATCGCCCTCAATGCTTCAGAGCACTCTCCTACTGTTTCGCTTCCTGTCTCTTTCGGCATCTAGTAAATCCCTCGCCTCGGAGAATGGGTGCCGGTAAATGGCAGAACGCATGCGAACCCTTGCATATACTACTGGCATTGAATGGAGCACGTACGGCCTTGTTTCATACAACGTCTTGCTGCTCTGTCTCAGAATAATATTGATTCATTTTCTATCAAACCTTTCCTTTACTTCGTACAACCCCCCTCTTCGCCCAGTTTAAAAAAAAAATACGTTCTTCACAGTGGCTCGTGGCCCCTAGAGGTCGGAGTGGCACACATATTCCATGGTGTACGTAGATACATGCGGCATGCCGTTAAGTACTACGTTGAAGAAGTGCAGCCTGATTGGATTCAGTTTCCCTCTTCTCGAGTTCTCCCATTGAGTCTACTCTCTAACTTCTGTACTGATCGGTCTCGGCAGAGCAGGCATTGATACCTGGTGTAAGCTATGTGTTCATAGAGCGGCTCCTACGTACAGAATTTGGCGTCTGTTGGCTTCTTCTCAAACAGACGAATTGTCCTACAGCGCGCCGCCTCTACGTTGCTCGCTTGTATGCGGTACTTTCTGCCCCTTGTGGCTACTTGCTTGCTTGCTTGCTTAAACGTCTGATGATTCACGTCGGCACCTTCCCCCCTGCGCCAACGTCTCCACCAGAATGCGCACCAATCTGCTATGCTCCACTACATACCGATGGAATTACGCACCGCGTCACCCCAAATATATGGGATACACCCGCCACGATCGAGCAAATCACCGGAACCATGTCTCGGCTGTCCCCAATTAACACCGCAACAAGACACTCCAACAGGTCATATGGCCATACTTCTCCACCGACAATCTACGAGGAGGGCAGGGCGAGGCTCTGGTCAAGAGGCCCCAATAGACGGTAGTCTTCCACGGCACCACGAATCACCCTGGGGCCTTCCATGATCTCAATGCCATCCTCGTTCAGTACAGGCCGCGAAGTTTCGCCGAGAATTCCGGTCAGGGCGTCTCCGAGGTGAAGGTTGGCCAGGCCTACATCCATTTGCCAGAACTCGATATCGGGCAGCAGGCGCCCGTCCCAGTCCGTCTCGCCACCGCCTTGGTAGTTCGTCCCCACATTGAGGCGTAGCGTCACGGAAGACGTCTGGATCTTGAATGTGGCAAACTTGGATTGGACCTCTTCTAGACCACGTTCAGATATGTACTTGGCGCACCATCCCGGCGCTGCTAGGGCCTTCGAGTTGACCACCCAATCCTCGAAGCTCTCGTAGTCTTCTAGGTGGCGGTGAGCCGCTTGCATGTCGGCAAACGTTTCTGCCCAAATCTTGTCCCCTCCGAACTTTGTGCACTCTGCAGGCAGGTTCGCCGCGGATAGCACCATAGCCCCAGAGTGGATGATTGTGTTGTCCATAGGGTGTGTGAGATCGATGTCTTCGCTCCCGTCTGATGTGACCCGTAGAGCGCCGTCCGCAAGACAGGGTGTTATTCCCTCGAGACAGCCTGCCGTCGCAACGGAGTAGGGATCCTTCACTTCTATCACGAGCGAGTGTCCTTCCGATACGACAGACAACCCTGTCACAAGCTGCCTGTCGGGAAATTCCGCAGCTAGGGGTGCAGTCACGCGGACGTTTATGTGCAGCTGGCTGTTGTCGTCCTTGATCAGACTGTACCAGCCACCGTCGACGCCTGACCATTCGGTGTGCTGACCTCGCAGACCGGACATATGCGGGTCTCCCGTCACGTCACCGTTTTCGTCTGTGTTGGGCATCAAACGAAACACGTGGTGTGCGGATCAATCGGTAAACGTGCCCGGTCGATTTTTGCAGTCTCCCGAAGGTTGAAATTAACGGTAGTGCTCTGTGCACATGCCAAAGCTCATTTTTACGCAGCAGTATAAGGTTACGAAGAAGGCGAACGTTTTTTATTTTTGTTGATGTTGTGGGAACCAGTTATCGCCACGAGCGACGGGTGATTGAAAACACAGTTCTGGTTTTTAATAAGAGCCGTAAAACGGTAACTTGTTGAGCAATGATTTTTGGTACTTTTTTCGCGTGCTATGGTAGGGGTAGCCCTTTCATTGCGTCGAGCTCCTTACGTGAGGAACTCTATTCGAGAGAATTACATATGTGTCGAGGTTCTGTCTCTGTCAAGAGAACATGGATAGGTGGTACCGAAGCGTCTGTGAAGGTCTCACCTGTGCACAAGAAGAAAATGGTTTCAAAGACGCCTATTTTATGTGTCCACTACTATGGAATGGAGGCTGGTCTCAAAGATTCGAGAGGACATAGAAGGAGGAGAGGAGCGAACAAGAGGGCATGGCCGCCACTCGATCACCTCGGCTCAATGCCCATGCTAGGGATGATCGTACTTTACCGTAGCCCGTACAGTTTCCTGCAATATCCTCTACAACGTCTGAGCATCGTTCTAGCAACGTTTGCCGCACCGTTACTGCTGGTCATTCATTGGATATATGCTAGTAGTAGACGCTACTACGGGCAGAGCAGACTCGTACAATATAGTCTATCCTATCCACATACCGCATTTACCCGACTGTCCAAATTAAGTAACTCATTTTCTCACTCCCGTGCGTAGTGACTGCACATAAAACGCATGCGTATGGATGTCAACATCCTTATTCTAACACTATTCCTGCCGTAGCAACAGCAGGCTTGATATAAACGTGGCAAGCTACTACGTCCGACACACAATACCATGATCCAGGTATCTATCGAATTGTAGCGTAACGTACGCATCGGCTCCGAACATTTTATAAGCCCCACAGTTGAGATAAAGTTAAGCTAACCATGCGCGTAGCACGGCTCGGTTTTGGAGGAGGGGATAATTTTTCCTTTGGCTATTGCGCAGTATGCATCTACTGCATCCTGCAAATAGAAGCATCCCTGATAACAACGGAAAAGGGGTTTTTGCTTGAAAAGCGACGGAGACGTGATTGTCATCACGACCTAGAGGGTGGATAGGTGCGACCATAATATGTACGCACGTGTACTTAGACGTTAAGTATAGACTGCGCACTGAAATATATATTTTTTGCTTGAATGGAAGGCTGTCTTCAGTACCGACTTCGCCGCCACCAATGTGCCATCGTGAGGATGTTTGTGGAAATCGGTCGAAGACGCGTTTGGCAAGGCCGTGATACGGAGCAGACCAGACAGCTGGTGCTGAACGCACAAAAACTCTTTGTACCGTACGTGAGGGCCTACACATAAGTGGAAAACCGCCGGCAAATGCTTTGGCCACGAAGTGTGTCGGGGCCCAAGCTTGCAAGCAAAGTATATTTGGTTTTCGATTTTTCGTGCAATTGTCCGACCGTATACCAGTTTCTGCACGTCAGCGGCTTTAGCGAGGTGTTCATTGAGCTTCCAGCACAGTCCCTTCTTACCGACGCAGGTGTAGCCGTTCGCCCCAGAAGCGCACGTCAATCCAGTCTCGCATGTAACCGCGGTGGCTGGGGTGCATTCTGTGTAGCGCGCGCGTTTGGCAGGGAACATAATGTGCGAAGCGTGATTTAGTGTTGCTCCCTGTGTAACCTGGTCAAACCGCGCAAGTTCCCGTCATCGCCCACCTGGTATACTCACCGAAGTGAACAGTATACTGTACGTTCTCGAATCTACCGCCACATCCCGCCGCTGAAACGCATACGGGTGCCCTATGAAAAATCTCAAGCGGAAACAAGTATCGGTCTTCCCGTCGAAGCGACAGGTCAACGCGAGCATCGATAGGCCGTCCACGTCACCAACTTTTGTTGAATGAGTTCGACACTCCCTTGCTCTCGGCCAATACTTACCGCATAGGTCAGCGGTATTAGGCAATTCTGAAAGGTAGGCACTTGGGTAGGAATCGTCGTACCATTCGTTGGACACGTCGCTGCATACGCCGGTACGCACGGATGGAGGAGGGGGGGGGGGGGGGGTTACAGGTGAATGATTCACACGCCGCAGACAACATGTTCTAACTTCTTGAGCTAGATCTTCAGGGGAAGCGATATTCCTAATGTGCATCATCTAGCTACTCTTTTCCCGTTGGGGGCCGTAAAACCTGCACGATCTGGCACGCATTTCCCCGGTTGGAAGTGTACTCTACAAACCCTGTACAGTCTCTAAGAGAAGGTTAAGATCTACGAATGATCAGTACCGCTTTGTCCGTAAATGTAGGGGGCGGTTTGATAAAGTAGCAAAATATCAATAGGTTGTTGCATCCAAGGACATAGTTGAAGATGATCTATCTGTTCGACGCGTGGAATACTTGACTTTATACGTGACGATCGATACGTGGATCTACATCGGCGCCTGGACTTTGATACGCAAGGTAGATGCTACTCGGTACAGCCAGCGTAGACTCGAAGTCCCCCACGCCTCGTCATATATAAACACTATCGGGCACACAACGGACAAAGCAAGGGCGAGCGGGCAACCCCTGATCGACCCTCTGTCAATCCGGAGTAAGCCGCCTCTGTATGCTTACTTGCAATCTCGGTCCAACGGCGGGTAGACGCGAAACCACCTACTACGCATACTGCTACATACATCACAGGAAACCGCCTCGCACAGGCTCCTTACATGATGGGAACGCATTGCAGGTCCGGGTTGTCGCCCAGATGCCTGAAACGAGGAGAAGGCGTTCCGGGTGCACAGCGGACATAGGGAGAATCACATGAAGCAGGTGGATGACAACAGGGCCATGGCTATTGCCATTCAGCATGTCGTGACTCACTCAAGTATGGTGCACACACGTGAGGCTCAGCCGGCATGCCCGCTAACGACAACACAACCGAGATATACCAGTATGCAAGCACCACGATTCAGTTTCGAACACATGCCTGTACGCCGACCAGCTTCGTGGCAGGTAGACCTGTGACCCTCGCAAAGATACGCACTTTACGCCTGCTACGGCTTGAGTGTACATAGTGCAGCAATGACCCGTCTGCGGCAGGGCGTAGAGACACTCACAGAGTCCGCACGGTTCCGTCAGGCCCCACACCGTCGAAAAGGCCGGCGGGAAGCGTCGTTAGTGCGTTGGAGCTGAGATACCTGATGAGTCGAAGCGAGAAAAGGGCAACAGCGATTGGCCGCGCGACAATGGGAACATCTGCTTGTTGTCTCAGCTAGAGGGGTGAGATTGTGTGTTACAGTAAATAGATACACATCTTAGAAACATATCAAAGCTGGCGTAATCCCGATAGTTCAACACCCCTCGGGGGGCATTTCTCCCAAGCGAGCACATAGTACTCCACGCTGACCCTGGCCCGGCCCACATCCGACCCAACTAATGCTCGCACTCAACATGCCGAAGGGTGGTCCACCACATATTGTTTGTCTGCTGCACATGGCTGTCACGCCGAGGAGCCTTGTCTACGGCCGCCGTAGCGCTAGGGTGGGTATTTCCATCGATGTGCGTACCCCCATCGTAGCGCAACCCTACTCACAAAAACACGGCTCGGGGACGTCGCTGTAGCACGAACTCAACTCTCGCTAGGCACCGTCGATACCCGTGTCATCTGCGCACCAAGGACAAACATCATCCCCTTCAATTCTATCATACTGGGAGACAACGCGATCAGAAAATACCCGATAGCAGTCACGGGGCCTATTACGTGCTTGCACGTATCGCCCAATGGGTCCCGGTACATTGTAGCAAATTGCCAATCAGGACGTTAAGGTCGGACGTGCGTTCGCTCCTGATGACACGGCGGAAACGCAAACGCAGGCAGCACCCTCTAAACGTTCGAATGCCTCTTCTCTCTTGGTACTACCATGCTCAAAGGTAGGGGGTGATGTCCAGGGTCCACTCACAGCTGTTGCAAGCTCGATAAACCCACGAAGGCGTCCACGTGCAGGCTGGATAGTCCATTAACTGTTAGGGTCCTAGTACAGTACACAACAGGAACGGGAAATAAGCGTCACAAATCGGAAAGGAAGGGTACGGATTTCTGCGCTGGATATACGCTAGACGTATTGGGCGGGAGTTCGTTTTGATGGTTTGTTCGGTGGGTAAAGTCGTCAAAGTTAAACTGGGCGGCTACTATTAAACGCATACCCCACTCAGGGCTATTGGCCCCGTAGCGCCTCTGAATATCGTACCGGAACACAACGGGTGCACTGCTACACCAAGCGGCAAGAGAGAGCGTGCAACCGCTCAAGTGTAACCGGCGTGCCCGGGGGCTTGGTACATTGTCCGCGTGCTTGCTAAGATCGACTTCGTGGGTTCGGTGTCTCACCAAGTGCATGCTCGCGAGGAATTTTTCTTGCATGAAAGTTGATTTGCGGAAAGCGCGGGAGCGTGAGTTACCAACATTCGATGAAAATCGACGGGCAGGGGGAGTGCTGAACCCCATGCGCGATGACAATGAAGGCACATGCAGGGGGGGCGAAGGGACGACACCTGTGACCACGGCCTGTCTCTACGATCGCGAGGGTAAAACCTCCTGCCAGGTACGAGTTAAACTGGAAAGTGAAAATGATGAGGGAAAAAAAGGAAAGACATACGTACTGCACACACGCGGTACACCGTACAGTGCAGTTCGAGGCAACCTCTTCTTCCTGGCACCTCACGCTCATCTCGTGGGGCACATGCTGCAATCGTCACCCGTTTTCGACATGTTTCCGTCTCTGAATCCTCGAGAGGGTTAACACGAATACGAGCACGAACTGCTGCGTGAGGAAGTGGGCCGTAGTACCACCGCAGCAGGGCCAACATGTGCCGCTGCACCGATTTGATCCGATGATCGTTGCGATGGCTCGATATAGTTGTCGGCATGTGTTTGGGTGTACGAGATCATGAATCGTGCTACGCGTGTATGCCACAGCTCCCCTAATGCTGCACACGACGAGGGGTGGGCACGGTGGAAACTGGGCGCGAACATCCACGTCAAGACGGTCATCGGTGGTGATCGTGAACAGGGCCCACCCACGAATTGCTTCGACAGCAGCTTCATAGATACCACCTTGGCTCCAGGTGAACAGAACGGTACGCCAGTCTCGGATACTATACCTACGGAGGACCATGAAACGTGTTAGCCATTTCAAAATACGAGGAGGTACCGATTTACCATACACCTGATAACTAATTTCGATCATCGTTATCGTCCGTTCAGCTCGACCCACTGCGGAGAGTACGGAGTGGTTCGGCTACGCTAGATCTACTGTAGTGCTTCGTTGATTTCTCGCTGGCCACAGCTTGGCTACAACAGGGGGGCGCATGTGCCAGGTTTCAAGAACCATAGTCGTGAGGTACTTACAGAATTCGCAATAATCCCAAAGCAGTGAACAGGTTCGGTCCGATGGTCTCCAGCTTGTTCTGCGCAAGGTCCCTTACAAATGAAATTACGTGACGATATAACGCGAACCGGGGCAGAATTGAACGGTTTCTGCGGTATATTTGGTGAAAGGTCAACAGAGTGTGGAAGCTGCTCGCTAGAACTGAACGTCGTGTTCATGCCAGCAGTACGTCGTCTTTTCACATGGTGGTCAGTCACGATCGGATGTACCGTATAACTATGGACCGAACCGCGTGTACATACGGCCTAAGGACGGATCAGTAGGCATCACCGCGGAAACGCTAAGGAGGGGGGGAGGGGGGCTATTCTGTGATGGCCTCGGGGGAAGGCCTCCAGATAAAGCATGTAGGAGATCGGTTTCAGCTGTCAGTGAGTGCAAGCAAAACCTCGGACAGATTTGCAGAAACAATCAATATGACTGGTTATCGTTCTCCTGCGTGTGCACAACGAAGATGTATCTAGTATATGTTAGCTTCATTTTTACATCGAGAAACATAAAACGGGTAAGTACGTCAACACGAACACAGGTGGTCGCCACCCCCCCCCCCCCCCCCTGCCCAATCAGACATTAAACAATGTAGCAAACTCCACAAGTTGGTGACAATCTGATATTTCGGTACTCCTAGTGGAATACTACAATTTTCAGTGCCTCCACAAGGATGTGTTCACGCGCATGCTGCTGCAGCAAGTAGAGCACCAAGATTCCAACGGAGATAGGTTGTGCAAAGACCCCTTTCATTTGTTTAAGGATGAATACGAAGAGTGGTGGTAAGATCATGGACACGGGTCGTACAACACAGGGCGTTGCTAAATCATCCTCTACCGTGGTACCGTTTGTTCTGTACTCACAAATCTTCCAATGACGATAGATCATCGAAGGCTCCTATGCCGATGGTCGCGATGTCATTTTGTGTCAATATCCTATTCCGACACGGCCACAGAGTCAACGGAGCGACATACATCGAGGCGAAACGAGTAAACAGGTAACCATCGCCATCTATCTGTTGGTTGTATCCTGGACGAGATCGGCCTTTTCACAGAACTCTACTGTAAACAGTGCCACGTATGTGTGATCCTCGTGTACCTAACGTGTATTTCCGTCGCAGGCATCTTGGGTCAATTGGAAATTATCCGGGCATGGCATGGATACTTTATGGTGAAGAGCTCTACTTGTTGCCGCTTCTGTAGCTGTCAATACTCTCAACCTACTATCCTCTGAAGCCGCAAAGGGGTTACCTGCCAAGTGATTGACTAGGTTAGTGAGCAGTACAGTAGTACAACCGATACTCGCATTTGAGGGAGTGCATCGATCGCAAGCCGTGACGGGCTTTTAAGAGCATTGCCGCGAGTCGCTACAACGCCGAAAATCTCCCGCGCAAGATGTGCTGTCGCACCAAGCTTCTTCGGCCGACCAATATTAGGTCAAAGCAAGGATCCTGACATGCGTCTGTTGGGTACACAACATCTGAGGATGGCACTGTTGCAGCTCCCGCAACCTTAGAGGAAGCAATTATCTACCCGAGCACAATCGGCACCCAGTTTTTAATTATGTTGAAAAAAAAAGTGTTCAAACGGTTCTTGAACGTGAAGGCACAACATCACAACAAGAACGTTGTGGTCGTAGCGCAGGATCCAGTGCCCTCCGCGTTCTCAGGCTGTGGCCGGGAAGACGGTGGTAACGTTTTACCGTTCTCCCGGGATGTCTTATCATCTCGCGCCAGACGCAACGCTAAAGCCGCCGGCCGCAGAGAAGCGCGATGATCTCAAGCGTTCACTCACAATGTCGTCAAAGCCCCCATGTCTTCGAACAGGTCCGAAGGTATCGTTGCGATCTGATTGCGTTGGAGGATGCTGGAGAATGGCATGCATCGTAGCGGAGAATGAGCGGATGCCCAAAGTAAGCCGGTTGTTTCCCATTTATGGGGTGTCTTAACTGCGTTCGACCGTACCTGGGGGCATGCAGAAGCACTGGCCCGTCATTTACAAACGAATGAAGCATACCGTGAAGGACGATGGGATATAGTTGTGGGACTCCCGGTCTGAAGAGACTCGCTTATTAACACGGACTACCCTGATGTGACTCTACAGCGCTACTTCCTTTAAAGGAGCGCTTGCTCAAGGCAGAACGTGCCCAATTCAATACCGCATATACCCCTCCAGGGCCCCGTGAACTTGCGTCTTCCGCATCTCATGTTACGGGGGTCCATAGCAAAAAGGACCAAATATTGTCAGTAAAAATAGGTAAATATATAGGTTTTTATGTATACCATAGGTCCTGTTAACTATGGGCCCCCTTAACAGTACATGCGTCATTGTTATCGAAACGTGTAACGCAATACATAGATCAACCTACAGCTGCATTGTAGTGCAATAGGTTTTGCCCGCCCGCCACGCAAGAGGAGGAGGAGGGTCGGCCTAAATTGTATCCATCGCCATACTCTCGTGCCGCTGCTCACGACGCTTGACATCGATGTTAGGGAGGGGTAGGTGTTGTTGTGGGATCAGCGAGGTATACAGCTGTCCTAGCTTGATCCACTCTAGTGCAAACTATTCGACATGGATCCGGCTCAGCCTCGACCAGTTCTGCCTCACAAGGAAAAACAAAACAATATGTCAATGTAACAAACCCCGCTCCTATGCTAGAATACGCACTTCGAAGTACGACTCCACGCTTAATACACCGAGGTGCGCGCAGCTCCCAGACAACTGCACTGGTGAGCATTCCGCTGCAAGCCGAAACCGTCACTTCAGAGCGACGACGAGACCACGGCTACCGAGAAGAGTCCACTCGAGAGAGTGGCTCTGTACCTCTCTCGACACCAGACGTGAGGATACATATGCTGCTGGCTCCGCGAAGCAAAATCGATGTATGGCGCTACATATCGGGAGGCCGAAACGCAAAAAAAAAAGAAAAACGAATCTCCAAAATCATAGGGTGGCCAGGTGGCCACTCCCGCGAGTGACACCGACGGACTGAAAGCCGAGCCCCTGAAAGCGACATCGCTACTGCAGCCTTCGTCACGGTACCCGTGTCCGCCCTCCAAGAACGGAAAAACTTACATCGAGGTAATTCCACCGCGTCCCACGGTGTCGAAACAGGTGTGCAGATCGGTCAGGTCGGTGTCGTCGAAGTCGCAATTAAGAAACTGCCTGCGGTCGAGAAAAAAGGACAAGAGAAGACGGCTCATCCGTGAGGTTGAAACCGTGCGGTATAGTGCCGTTTCGGCGAGGTGACCGTGTTCATAGCATTTCTCGTACTTAGCCCTATAATTGTGCCGTAGGGGTTCTGTGGTTCAGGTGGGTACAGAGACGGCCAGCATTCCCTCTACACCGAACCCTAATTCAACGTTTCGTACGTATTGTCAAGCTCTGGAACTTTACATTCGCAACGAGAGGTCAGGACATACGTCGATTAAACAACGCCAGAAATGCAGTAGAAGCTGCAAGTCCATGGACGAAAGAGCTGAACTCCATATTGTACTTCGAAGCTCTACGTGTGCATACATTTATGCAGGAACACTCCGTGTCAGAGTTGTGTAACTCAAGCTGTAACACTATCTGGCGTAGAAATATTGAAAAAATTCTCGCTCACATGGTTGTTTGGCCGGCACTGCATGTCGTACCATCAGTAATACATGAATTTGGGGTCTGACCTGAAGCAGGATCGGACAGGCAGGTGTCCATGCGAATGTGTGTGGCGGGGGGGGGGGGGGGGGGAGACGAGTAGGTTCGTTGTTCATGCCTTGTTCACGGTCGGATGGTAACATTCATCATGCTTTCTTCTCGGCTGGGGGGGTTGTTTGGCTAAGAACACACCTCAACCATACTACTCACGGCCACCAGGGCTATTTAGGCATCGCGGTCACGCTTCCAGCTGCTGTTTCGCGTTTGGATTGCCTCCAGATTTAACGGGCTCACCGGCAGCGAAACGGATCGCAGTACAACGCTCACTCTAAAGTAGCTCGACACAGGGCAAGGTGCGAACATTTCTATCTGATGTTCGTCGTTTAGCGGCCTATCGTGCACAAGGGACAGCAGTAGCGGTGCCAGGTATTTCTCACCGTCCACTTCGATACTTATGAAGGACAGGGCCAGTACGGTTGAGAAGGTCCCGGTTAACCACCTCATGTTGTCGAGCCTGCTGAATGCGGTGCTGCAGGCCGTGGTGCGGGGCATATCGGCCATCGTAGGTGAAACGAACACATACACACGCCGCGGATTTGGTAAATTCGTTGGTCAGCAGGAGGTTGGTGCGACCAAGAGGGAATCTTGGTGATCGCTTCTGTTTGGAAAGCACCACCAGTTGACAGAAACGGGCTGGGCTGGCTGTCTCTGTGGTGGCGGGCTGGGCATTTCATCGTGTTGCTCTCTCAGCGGATAAGGGGGTACTTGGCTATACGTGACTATACTACACCGTAGTCCTATAGAATCCAGAACACAATATATATACGTATACATAGTCCTGTTTCCTGTATTGGCTATGTTTGATTCGTACCAACTCCTGGACGAAACGTCGATATACACCGTACAATAACATCGTAATTTCTCACATGAACTACAACTACTGCTGTAGTACGTTTCATACCAATTAGAGTAAAATGCTGTTTGCGGTGTTCCAGCCTGGATGGTCTTGGCAATGTGTGTTGAGCGAGGCGGGGACGACACTTACTGGAGTCAAATACAAGCAACGTAAAGCGTTATCACACAAGCGTGCTCTCATCGACATGCGGGAGGCAGCAGACGTGTCAACTTGGCGGGGTTTCTGAATACTGACAACTGGCGCTTCTCAAACAAAACGTGTGGCGTTTCTCCGATATTGGGGCGACACAGGCGACAGCCCCAACCATGCAGCCTAATGTGCAGAAACGTTCAAGCGAGACTCCCGTGGAATCTACAAAACGTTTCTGTTCCGTACAGGCCACACAGCAGTAGTAGCGATATTTTTTTCTTCCCGCGCGGAACGGGGAACGTTTGTTAACCCGAAACACGGGCTTCTGGATTGATCTGAAACGCCAAACAATCACCTGTCAATAAGACCAAAAGCCAAACAAGTATATCTGGTACGTTTTAACTCGAAACCAGGTAGGTACAAACTCAAGACACGTATATGCACACGCCACACGAGCCAAGTGGTTAACCGAACAGACCCCGTACCTGTGTCTGAAGCTTCACGACATAGATACACCAGGGTATATATGCTAATTCTGGCTGCCGTTCAACGATATTCGGTTCCTTGTCGCCTATTAATAGTGCACTTCGTGTTTTTCAGCTGCCTGCTGCGACGGCTCTCTTGTTCTTTCGTTTTGTTCCGGGCGTTTCACCGTTCACTGTATTACTGCTTCGTTCAACCACTATGCATAAGATGTATATTTGGATACGTGCGTCTGCACATTAGTCTTTTCTACTTCATCGTGTGTCGTGACTAGAGGTGAGCACCTCAGGGGAAATGAAAACAAACGAAAACCGGATAACGAGGCGTTATCCTGAAAACAAAAAACCGGATAAAACCGGTCTTTTTACTCGGTTTTAACTTGTCTTCCGGATCCCGACCCCGGGGGCGGGCTCGGGCGTGCTTGCGCCGTGCCCTGGTCTCGGGCACGTCTTCCGAAGGTGATCCGACCAGTTTTAGTGACGACAGAAGGTCTGTCTTTTTTTATGAAAATCCGAGATCAACAGGCTGGGTCGAGATTGGGGTTGACTAGTTAGTCTCTCTTTAGGTACAGCAGAGGATGTACGTTGGTGACCACCATGTTTTTAGACCATGCCACGCTCCGGAGGTCGATAAAAAAAGCAGCGAACGAAGAGACGTCTGGCCGCAGAGGCAGCGTCCAGCAGCAGCCGCGAGTCGAACTTATTCGAGGCTCTGGCGCCCCAAGACCACGACGGAACCGAAACGAGCGAGCAGGCTGAAGTGGAGGAGCCTGGGGCGGCGGACGGCGACATTGAGCCCAGCCCCGGGGACGCCGGTTTAGACCGGATGTTAAAGTGAAACGCCTCTATAACATTGAACCAAACGGCAATTTTGCGTCCATTACGTGCTGCTTTTGCGGATTCCGAGCTGCTGGCGGCGTGCGACCATAAAAGGAGGTGGTGTGGCGCTCACTGCCATATCGACAGCCCGTAATGGTACGGGGTGACGTGATTTCATGGAATAACACAAGACCTTGCCTATCTATATAAGATGTACTGAAGTTTACAGCAGTAGCATAGTACCGCATACCTGCCGCCTGGTAGTATATGATATATTTGTGTAGAGCTTAAACTATTGCAGCCCTACAAGGCTGTTATTATACTGACTGCTCTGTCTGGTCATGTAGCAATCTCTAAAATAAATTGAGGCAAGGAGGACGCGCAGCAGGCTCGACGAATTCTCAGTTGTATACCTGATATATATGAGGTGTTCCTGGTACATATAATATATATAGTGATACTGTACCCTCATTGGCAGGGTTTTACACAACAAGTCCACAGGTGGCCACCGGAGTACCTTGAGAGCGTACTCTGGTGGACCTTAAGTAAAAAAACACCTTGAGCCACAAGTCTCAAGGTCGATCATTGCCCAACGTAAACGTTCACAACGTCGCCGGAGAGTCGAATGTACGCGTCACGATCTACTCAGGTTCGGAAACGTGCTGGGTCAAGGTGCTGTGTTTTTAGTTACGGCTGTACTATTTGACAGCACAACAAAAATCGATATCGAATCGAGAAATAAACCACAAACTACAAACAACAAACCAAAATCATGAAATACGGGGGGAAAAAAACGAAACCCGAAATAATAACAAAATTAGAAGTAATCGGGGAAAAAAATATATATGTACATGAAAATAAAAAAATATATAAATGGAGAATACAACAGGGTGCGGTGCATACGCCCACAACACCAACTGATTTTTTGTATGGTCAGCAATGTGTTGTTTTTCCCTGTAGCGCGAACGAAGCGCAATACACGGCAACACGGCTGAACACCAGTCCACTGCCTCTGCTATAGACGGTTGCCGGAACCAAACCCCCCAGTTGCAGACCACCCTGGCGGACACTGTCCGAAATGGAGGCACTGAAGAAACAAGTGTCAACTCTGCAATACTCGCGGGGCCCCGCTGGCAACTGCCGCGATGGCAGGACGAATGATCGGGACGTGGCCGAAACATCGGCACGTCGCGACCGCTCACTCAGTCGCGGGGGCGAAAAAATTGGCTCAAAACGCAAGGCGCCTTCCACCTCGACCAAACACCCAGGCCGCCGGTCGGTCGACAACCCCTGCAACTACATAGGTTGCCGCCAGCCCTCCTACTCGCATTCACGCCCCGACTTCCGATACGAGGAGTCGGACACGAAGAGGGGGACTAAGGTGGTAACGTCTGAAGGATGACGGGGCCCATTCCGGGTCCCCTCACCTGGTAGTGGTTGTCAACCAAAGGGTTTTGTAGCGGGAATCGTAGGACTGTCAGCAGACGATGTCGACGGATCTGCAGCCGTAGCTATGTTTGTTTCTTGTATTTTTTATTGTTTCTTTCTCTCTTTCGAATTGTCTTGTTTGTGTGTTTGTTTGTTTTTTTCTTTGTTTCGTTTAGTTTCTATATTTCATGGAATGTGTATGTCGTGCCTGTCGTATGTAGTATGATGACATGGCATTGCATTGCATACGTGGCAACGTAGTATCTCTCAGTGGCGTAGCTTTGTGACCACAGAACTTGTATTTCTCTACGATTGAAGAATCCGCACGGACTTTGGTTGGGCTGGATGTCGACGGGTACAAAGAACGGTATAATGTGAAGAAACCAACAACAAGTAGCCCAGTTAGGTGCGAGGGAAAAACGGAGTCGTACGACGACTGCCGAACCTCTGGCGATGAACAACCATGAGAAAGCAGATAATTCGAGACAAGCTTGAGCAGACCTAGGGGTACTAGAGATAGAACCCCAGGTGGCTCAGCAGACCGCCACAGCAAGAGCAATGTTAGGAAACCAGGGCGGAGCTCAAGGACGTACAAGGCGTTATAAACGCACGATTTCTTCGACAGGAAGAAGCAAGTGAGTAGCTAAGGAAAGAGAGAAGCTGAATGAATGCATTTTTGCCCCTGTAGCACCACAAGCCTTGCGCGTGTCCATGGTGTCCGAACATGATATAAAAGAACAGTCGACAGGTGCGACCACGGCTCGAAATGACAGTCAGTTTGCTGCTTCCCATGCACTGCTTCCCATGCATCATATTTAAGTGGATATCAAAATACCCCTCTGCTCTGAATGCCTCGTCAAAACGTGTACGCGTTCCACCCCGAGTAAATCAGCGGCTTGTGGATGACATAACGGTCGACACAGCCTCCGATATTGCATGCATTGCAGAAAAATTCGTGCGTGCTCACCCAACTTTGGACGAATCTAAAATTCGTCAGGTCCCACCCGGCGCGATAAATTTGAATAGCGCCGATGGATAGTAGGATATATCCGCTTTCACCTCACGCTAGGAGACATTACCTTGCCTGTAGAGGCCGTTGTGTTGCCTTCCTTAGGCCTAGATAAAGTGTTGCTCGACAATAGCATCATGGGAGCCTTTGGTGCTGTGCTTGATTGGCACAGGGAAGAAATATTCTTCAAAACGTCTCAGATAAAAATAAAAGCAACGCATCGCTATGTTGACCCCTCTCAAGAAGACACTGACGCACCACAATGCTCAGTGGTACGACTGACTGGAGAAAATAGCCCGGTGCCTGTTTTTCTGAGTAGTAAAACGTTGTATACCTCTGCAACACGAAATGGCAGTCGAAGTAGAAACAGAAAGCGCACCAGATGAAACAACGAACGGCTGCGCTAATCGAACCGCTCATCGTGACATGCGATGACGCGCAATCAACGGACGTACCCGACGCTTTCCAAGGAATCGTAGTATCGCGCACAGCATGCCAATCAATGGTCATCAGTCAATACAACCGCCACCGTTCAAATCGCAAACCCGTCCGGCAGACACGTCCACCTGAAACGAAAAATGATATGGGTTATATCTCGCCAACAAAATCAGTGTTGGCCCAGAATGTCAGTACCAAAAAAAATAGTAGCGCCAAGTCAGACTCTGATCGCGAAAAATTACGCACCGCATTGAAAGACTTTTCCGCTGATCACAATGTTCACAACGGCTGCTCGAGTTGTGCACGAAATATAGGTCGGTATTTTCCCTATCGCCACAGGAACTACAGTAGGCAGGTGTACAACCGCGGAGGCTACTAACTTCCCCTTACAAACAGGAACACAACAAACGGAATTATTGAACAACGCCCGAGTCCATGGGGGTCAAGCGTAACCACACTTGCCAAAACCTGACGGAACTCCTCGGGTCTGCGTGGACTATCGATCTACCATCAACAAAACTGTCGTGCGTAAGTCGTGGCCTATGCCTGACATGAACGCACACATAGATACGGTAGCAGGCGCCAAGTTTATTACGGTCGGCGAAGTGCAAAATGCTTACCACCAATTCCGGTAGCAGAAGCTGATCAAGACAAAACCGCTTTCGTGACGCAGAAAGGTAAATGGGTCTTCAAAAGACTCCCTTTTGGCATTGCCAATGCGCCTTTTCTCTTCGCACGAATGATGTAACTAGCATTTGCACACTTTGGTCCCAAACGTGGTCGCCTCGTCTACATGGACAACTGCATCTTTTGTTCTTCCACTTGGGAAAGCCACCTGACACTAATAGAAGAAATCTTCAAAGCTCTGCAAGTAGCAGGTCTAACCCTCAAACCGACAAAAATGCAGTTTGGACCTAAAGAAGTGAATTTTTGGGTCACGTTTTGTCTGCTGACGGAATCCGAGTAGATGAAGACCGAATAAAAGCTATTTTAGTAGATTTGCCAACGCCTAGAAATATAAAGGATACGATCAGTACTTGACATGATTAACTTCGTGAGAAAATTCATCCCAAACCTGGCCGCAGTAATAGCACCCTTGGTTCACCTCACTAAAAAGGACGCAATATATAAAAAGAAATTGCTAGAAGTCGGAATCCCGAGCACGACAGAGCTTTCGCGCATTACTCGCTGAATCCCCTGTGCTGCACTTTCCGGACTTTTCCAAGAAATTTATTATTCGTGTCGATGCTAGTGAGGCAGGAGCAGGAGGCAAGTGGGAGGAGCATTCCTGGCCCAACAAACCGGTGACGACCTCTCAATTATCGCATATTTCAGACACGTTCTCACTATAGCCAACGGCACTATTCGCATGCACAAAAAGAATGTTTCGCGGTGGTACTGACAGTACGTACCAGGCGGGCAGCCAAGACTTGGCCTAGGGCCATTGCTGAGGACCTTAGAGTGTTCAAAGCCACCGAGGGATCAACGAAAGACTCCCCCTTAGTCTTCGGAGTTGGGACCGCACTGTGGCCCACTGCAGCAAAACAGACGGGAACGTGGTACCGGGGAATCCTCGAAGCAGCTGAACAGTTCATGGGCAGGTGGCACGAGGCTGAGGCAAAGCTGAGTAGACAGCGCCGTGCATCCGCTGCGGGTAGTGTTAGAGGGAATGGGGGGAGGGGTAACAGCAGGAGGGGTAGAAGGAACACCTTACAAGTGTATGGGGGCAGGGGGGGGGACAGGAGGAGTAGAAGGGAAACCGCGGTAGAAGAGAGTAGCAGAAAGGTAGCAAGGTACCAAGCCGACTAATAGGTTGGACTTTTCTTTGCTACTCGTACCGCCAACTGCTGCGGCCGTTCGGTATGTATTGGCTTGGTGCTTTGATTTTTTTTCCATGACTTAACTGTTTCCTATATTTTCCCCTTCTTATCCTTATGAAAGAAGTACTACATAGTGGGTGGGTGACGAGCGTATTTTGGCCCACTCATTATTTCTCTTTTTTACTTAGTTAAGTGTTCACCGGGATGCATATTATAGTTCCCTTTTTCCTTCTCGTTTCTTCCCCCTTGCACGTCCCTTTTGGCTCATGCTCGGGGTAACTATGTGTCTGAGCTTTGGCTGCCCATTTTCTTTATTTATTTGGGATTCTTCTCCTTTTCTTTTTTTTTTCTTTTTCGGTTTGGTTTCTTCGTTGCTTCTCTTTCTTTATGGTGTATTTTGGTTGCTGGCGTATGTATGTATGTTGTGTCGGCCGCACCTAGTGCGAAGGCATGGTATTGCGTAGGCTATTAATGCATTACGGTGTGTTATCTCTGTGTCGTAGCCTGTGACCACAGAGCTCGTATCTTTCTAGGGTGAAGAATCAGCACGGACACTGGGCTTGCTGGATGTCGACGAGTAGAAGAACGGTTTAAGCTGAAGAACACACACACCGCACTTGAGCCCTTACTTGCGGGAGAAACACTTGACTTTGAGTGTCTGACTGATCATGCAGCGTTGCGATACCTCAACAAAATGCAGGACACCAGCAACATGTTGTGTCGCTGGGCAATAGCATACTTACAGTCATACGATTTACTGTGAAACCTAAACCTGGGAGATTACACCTCGTACCAGACACGCTGTCGCGGTTATTTGCTTTCGAACACCACAAGGATATGGCAGAATTCAAATTAGCACCCATCTGTAGAAATGTTTGAGATGACCCCGCACTACAAACAGCGATACCCCCCAGACCATATATGAAGTGTCAACAGGTAAACTTGATTACGTTCAACCGGTCCGAAGCGATCGCGAACTTTTTCACTTAAAATCAGTGTGTATTAGCGCTACTAACGTGTTCGAATCGGCAGACCACGAAAAATTACGTGAGAAGCAAAACCGCTGAATACGCCCCATATATCCAATATATAGTGGACGACAACCCACCACTTCGACACAGGAAACAAAAACAACCACACCATACTATTGTACAAGATGGGTAGCTATATAAGTCGTATTTTTGCCAGGCCACCTAGGGAAGAGAAGCACGTTTCGTGATCAGGTAGTGCTACCCAAAGCCCTAGCAGGCGTTGTTCTGCACGCATACCACGACCACGCTTTGTCCGGGGGCCACCTTGCATTCCGACCAATGCACGAAAAAAATCGCCAGGAGTACTGGTGGCCGACAATAAATCGTGACGTACGTGACTGGTGCCGAAAATGCCAACCATGTCAACGCCGGAAGACGGCACACGACCGACCAAAGCTACGCGCGGGACAACATACCCGTTAAGAGGCCGTTTGAAACGATCTCCTCTCTCTTGCACACCCTGGACAATAGACAATGGCCCCTGCAATAGCAATATAATTTGGTGCAATGGACGGGTCTATTGTCGTCGGCAAAGGCTATCGATTGGCACGTTCCTCGATCCATTGCCGTCGGTAATGCCTATCGATAGGTTGCGTCCCCAACATATTGTTCAGGCAGGAGTGTGCTGAAGTACCTGGGTTGGAAGCTATTGTCACCGACAATGGCTATCGACGGATAGCTTGCAGAATCTACTGCGGTCCACAGTGGCTATCGATGAACACGTTTCTTGATCTAGTGTGGCCGGCAATCGCTATCGATAGATGCATTGCTTGATCTATTGTGACCGGTATAATGGCTATCGATAGATATGTCTTGGAATCTATTGTGGCCAGCAATGGCTATCGATAGATACGTTTCTAATCTATTGTGGCCGGCAGTTGCTATCGATGGACACCGTTGAGAATCGATTGTGGTGGACAATGTCTATCGATGGACACCATCACCAGCCTATTTCCGCACCTACAATGCACTCTGACTTACTAAGCAACGCAATATTTTGTTCCGCAGTAGTGTCTTATTTTCATCTTGTGATCACCACCAGTGTGGAATGAGTGTATGGTTTATCGTGATGAGCAGAAATGTCGGTGCCTGGCATAGCGTGAAGGAGGGCTGCAACGTTGTGTGTCTTAACAAGGCAGTGGGGATCATGGGGGTTAAGTGTGTTGCATTGTCGGCTGTGTTGTTGTGGTTAGTACTCTGTGTTGTTAATAGTGATTCCAAATCGGTTACACTCTGTACGGATAAGATAGATGAGGTAAGATGTGCATATACCCTGGACAATAGAAAGGAAATAGAACATTGCCGCTACAGTAGCCCCGAAAAAGCGTGTGTCAATGGATATTGTTAACGAGAATAGACTGGCAACGCTGGCTAACGATAGATATTGTGAACCACAATAGACTGCCAACACTCTCTATCGATAGACACTGCTAACCACAATGGACTGGCAACGCTGTCTATCGATAGATGTTGTTAACGACAATAGACTGACAACGCTGTCTATAGATAGATATTGTCAGGGAACAATACTTTTTCGGCAGTGGAGACACTATGCCTTTGCCCTAACAATGGAGTCACAAGGTTGTCCACAGATGGCCATTGTCCTGAACAATAGATGTTGGGGAAGCAACCGTGATATCTATTGTTCGAACAATAGACCAAAACGTTTGCCTATCGATGGCTATTGCCTCCAACAGTATACACGCAATTGTATCCATCAGTGGCCATCGTCACCCACAATAGACTGTCGGGCGTGTTTTCGTAATAGACTATTACCTGAACCTATTGTATACCGTGGAATGATGTATGTCAATGGCCATTCTTGACGACCGCCGAAGCTTCTATTGCCGCCAACAACAGGTACGCGATTGTGTCCAACAATAGCCATCGCCACCCACAATAGATTGTTGGCCGGGCTCCGACAAATATGCATCTGACTTCTTCATTTCAGTACGAGACAAAAATCTCGAGTTAAGAAACGGAAAGCTGATCATTTTCTTGTCAATGTGGTTTTATTTTTAGTATTCAGGTTATTTTGAAAGTGCAGTTAATCGAGGACAATGTAAGGGTAGCAAATCGAATTTATTTCCGAGCAAAAACATAATCTAAATTATAGATGACCAGCATCCGAAAAAATAACTCTTACTGACTTGGTTTCAGTATGGGACAAACTCGAGATGAGAAACGGAAAGAACAGAATTTTCAGCGTAAGGTAGTTTGAGTTTAATGATCCACGTTTCATTCAAAGTGAAGTGAATAGACTTGTAGGACAAAGCAAGGGTATTAAATCGAGTCAATCTCCGAAACTAAGAGCGCGCACAAGTTGATGACAGTTACCAATATCTTGGTGCGCGAGTTTCTATTAATGGCGACATCTGTATATAATGTATTCTTCAAAAGAGTGTGAGAGCGTATGGTGTCCACAACATGATGACGTCGGTTCAAATTACCACATACATACGGAACATGGCATACCTCGTATATCGTGGGATGAGTGCAAAATATCCTCGAGATGGCTATCGATGGATAGCTTCTACAATCTATATGGCCGGCAATGGCCATCGATAGACATCTCGTACAATCTATTGTGGCCGGCAACGGCCATCGATAGACATATCGCACAATCTATTGTGGTCACCAATGGCTATCGATAGACATCTCGCACAATCTATCGTGGCCGGCAATGGCCATCGATCGACATCTCGCACATTCTATTGTGGCCTGCAGTGGCCATCGATGGACGAAGTTCACCATCTATTGTGTTAGACAATGTCTATCGATCGACAATATCACCAGCCAATTGTCGCCGACAATACCTATCGATAGATACCTTCCACAATCTACTGTCGCAGATAATGTACATCGATAGATTCCCCTCCTCGTCTATTGTCGAAGCAATAGACTATTGTTGTGTTCATTGTCCAGAGTGTCGACTTATAGTCGAATATAAGGCAGAATATGTTTCAGCCGCCGGAGTGAGATGCAAATACGTGCTCACAACGATGGACTACCTAACGAGGTTTGCAATTCTAACGCCAATACCAAACAAGTCTGCTCGCGTAGTCGCACAACCAATCATTGATCGCATCATAGGTATCTTCGGACCATCCGAGATCCTTCATTCAGATCAAGGGCCAAGTTCGAAAATAAAGTGATTCACCAGTTGCAGAGCAGAGCTCGGATATAAGAAAACCCGCACAACGCCATATCGTCCGCAGGGAAATTCCGTTTCAGAACGCGTGCATTCAACAATGCACGCCATGCTCAGCATGCACAGCTCTATTGAGTGCGGCACCTGGGCGTCACTCCTACCGTTGATGCAAGTGGCCCACTATTCGTCATTTAGTACTACGGTACAGGAAACACCTTTCTTCCTGATGTTCGGTAGACCAGCACGACTATCGGTAGACGTTATCCTTGGCATCCCTTACGAAGGAAGCACAGCAGATACCTTGGAAATCGCACGACAAACACAGGACAATTTGCAGATTACCTTCGAACTATCGCGCCGAAACTTGTCGGAACGTACAGTGAAACAAACGACCAGGAACGAAAAGTCACTGCCGTACCGTGTTTCATCCTGACCAACAAGTTCTATTATATAGACCATATCAGGATTCGGATGGCCCAAACCCAAAACTGCTGTTGCCGTGGAGAGGACCATACGTACTTTGCTCACAGCTGTCGCCCGTGGTGTACCGAGTGAGACGTATGAACGAAACACGAGAAGTATCCGTGCACCTCACCCACCTAAAATCCTATCATCCGCGGGAAACACCACCAGCGCCTCAATTTGACAACCAGGTTAAGGTTTTCTTGGGAAACAAATCCCTCTGCCCGCGTTAGACCATTCTGATGATGCTCAACCAAGAATTGAGTCATATGTCGTTGACAAAGGGGTCGGTCACAAGCTTGGACCGGGCAGGAAAAGTCTGTACCGGTACAATTTTTATTACCGCTTGCGCCTCAGGGGATATGGCCCCGAATCAGATCTCGAGTATCGCGCAGAAGACGAGCTACCACAATGTCACGCATTAATAGCCGCGAACAAAGCCAAAAAGAGCTTTCACATCGCGTCTCCCGAAAGCACCACGTCCCGCGACGTCAAAAAGCGGAAACGGAAAAAAATGGTGGGGATTGAGTATAGCACCAACAGAAGGATCTCCATCACAAACAACCAGTGATTTTCATGTTGTGCTGCGGCAAATAAATCTCGAACGAGAATGTAACTAGAGGGTATCGCCTATGGTAGGAATCAAATAGGGATACCAACGGTAACGAGAGTAGCAACGATAGTTTGTGCTCTATCAACAATTGTTTGGGCATTTGTTGACGAGGAGAATGTCTCGCAATGGAAGCATCTGTCTCAGGAATCCGAGAATAAGGAAACGACAGTTTCCAAGAATCCACAATGTATAAAAAGCAGATCGAAATACCGCACGAGTATATACTACCGTTTTACCAAATACTATAGTTCGAAAGGACCCGGTGCGACCACAAAAATCTCAGCGAGACTATGTGGGCGAAACGAGGTCATTTCCCAAGCGGTCCGGTCTCGCGAACTTACCCCGCACAAATCGATGTCCAGGCGTGCGCACGCCGAACAAATAAAAGGCATCACTGGCACTTGCTCCAAAACAAGATAGTACCTTGTTCGAGCAAGTCGATATCAGAAACATTCACCCGTGTCGTAGTGTATATATGCAGCTGACACGAGGAACGCCGTCTGAGTGCGGCCACACGACAGATACGAAGCGTTGAGGTTAAAAAAATGGGACAACCGTTGCAACTCCGATATTTAGCTGCGGCACTCTAACGGGACTGTACGAATCCCAACACTTACTACCGTGTTTTCTCAACACGAAGTGTGCTGTCGTAGACAGTCAGGGGGGGGAATTTAGGTACACAGACCGTGAGCAGGGAAGAAGACGATACGTTCCCCTGTCAAGACTCCACCTACCACTAGCATTCCCTCTTGAATGCTCGCCCCAAAGTCACATACATCCTTAGCAAAGATGGACTTGAGGCGCATAGAGTGGGGGGGTGTGTGTGGCGGACAGGGTACATAGATACCGCCAATCTCCGATCACAAATGCCAACCATGAAGATACGTTAACCAACGTGCGGTCTATGAGATCCGCCATCACTGATGGACCTTGATAATGATTGACGTTCGGGCCATGAAGTCCGAACGCGCCAGGGAGAAAAGGGTCCTTCGGCGAAGGACCCGCACTCTCACAGTTTCTATCAGTTCTCTCCTTGCGAGACGCGAGTGAGGCACCTCGTTGCCACATATCACGAAAGAAAACGTGCGCGTCACGGCCTCGGCCAACCCCGTCCAAGACGAAGACAAGGCCGGCACCTGCAACGGAGGCACCCTCCATACTTTAATTTTTTTATAAAAGAATGCGATCGACACAGGTTCACCTCTTGTACGATGCAAACATCATTGCAGATGCCCGGTAGACGGCAATTCGCAGTTTAACTGCACCCATCATTCTCAACTTCACGCGCCTCTTCCCCACATCCCTTCTTGTTGAACGTGCCGACGATTCAGAACCCCTCCACAAGCCACAGATTTCCTTCGCTCAATATTCCATGTTATATTTCGTCCAGATATGGTGTATAACAATCCCTACATACGGTATATATACAATTAATCGAAAAATGTGTCGCATGATACGCGTTGGAGAAAAAGAAACTCACAACAATCGTTGCAAGAACATCCACAAACCTAACGACACCGCCACACGTTATTGAAACTTCGCCACAGGACGTCTCACAATCGAGGTGCCTTTGGTACGTTACGCGAGCGTTGCGGTACATGTTTTTCCTGCCGCCGCAACGTGCTAAGGTGATTGATTGTGGTTTCGCCACAACGTCCCGCAACGTACCCAAATGGCCACCTGTGTCGGCGTGGACCGTTGTCATGTATCACAGGACATGAGACAAAAAAAAAAGAGAACAGGAAGTTTTACGGATCTCGCGCGATGATGCACTGCGTGGAACCTAAAGAAACAACCGCTGGTTGGTGAGTAATGTGTTGCTTGTGTCTCGTTTGACTTGGTACCGGTGCCCCTCCCCCCCCCCGAAGACTACCGAACACCGAGCAGCAGTCAGCTGTGTTCGCGTGTAGTACCAAAGTGAAACACCCACCCCTACAGCAGCAGAAGCAGCAGCAGTAGTTACTACAGGGCATCGACCTGGATATTCTTAGTTAACCTGTAAACGCCACCGGAACAAATGGGGTGGAAAGTTAACTACGGCAGCCCCCTAACTGGCAGCGCCCACACCCAACACCCCAAGAAGCTGCGCCACCTGAACCACCAGCATCACCGACATATCATATTAACTATCCTGACATCCAGGTCAAAGAGCGTGCAAATGTATTGGGAAAGTACAGAACAGCACGATTTCACGATGAATGAGCACTATTCCATCCGAAACCAAGCTGACAACAATCAACCATCGCACCATAACATGCAGCATCCTTCTTACGTCACAAACGCAGAACGTGTCATCTAGGATATCGTGCCGAATTTGGAGATGTTTTGTGTCCTCTCGCATATACAACACTTGTTATCTCGGATATCGTGCGGAATTTGGGGTTTTGTATCCTCTCGCATGTAACACTTGTCATCTAGGATATAGTGCAGAATTTGAGGATGTTTTGTGTCCTCTGGCATATGCCACTGCGTTCGGAAATATAATGAGCTCTATATCTTTATTATCAATATTAAAACGCAGATTATAATTCCGGATACATCTATTTTTCTGAAGTTTAGAATGAAATAGTGATCATATTAATATTATATTAATAGCTGTCGCCGGGAACCACCTTTGCTGTGTGTTGCTGTAGTGCAGCAGGATGTTTGTATTAATAGCTGCCGTCCGAGCTTTGGTGAATGTAAACACTTACTATTACGGGGGTCCATAGTTAACAGGACCTATGATGTACATAAAAAACCTATATATTTGCCTATTTTTACAAACAAAATTTGGTCCCGTTAACTATGGACCCCCGTAATACCAGGGTACCAGGTACGTAGTATGCAACATGTTCTACTAATACACTAATACTATTACGGGGGTCCATAGTTAACGGGACCAAATTTTGTTAGTAAAAATAGGCAAATATATAGGTTTTTATGTACACCATAGGTCCTGTTAACTATGGACCCCCGTAATAGTTCTGCAACTGCTGCTGTGCAGGCAGTCTGATAATAGTAAACTGGTAATATAACGGTTTTTCTTTGTCGAAAATCAATTGAAAATATGTCCGGTTCTGCCGGTTTAAACTCGTTTTCCGTTTTTTTTTTTTTTTTTTTTTTTTATTTTTTATTTTTTTCGGTCTTATCCGGTTTCCGGTTATTGATCGGTTTAAACCGGCGAGAAAAATCGCGTTTTTTTTTTTTGTCAAAAACCGACTATTAATACTCGAACAAGCCTGCTGGGTTTCCAAAAGCCGGCTTAAAACCGTTTTTTTTTGTTTTAGGTGCCCACCTCTAGCCGTGACTAGTCTGTGTGGTATCGTACCGCTATGATGACACTGGACATGGCATTGCCTTGTCTTCTCTGCTTACTTTATAACAATGACAAAGGGTTTTAGGTTGACTCTTATGGAAGCAGAAACCGGAAAACAAAACAGTGCTTAGTTGTACAAAGATCCAGGAATAATTTCGTGCCAGATCTGACTTGTCGAGTTCTGTGCGGTCTCAGAGCTGGCCAAAGCTGGCTTTGAATCCCACACAGGAGGCATAACATGGCGGGCCTAATACTTGTACATACCATCGCTACTACTGCTGCTGTTGTATGTACTCTCTCGGCATCTCCGACACGGTATCCCGGCATAGAGGGGTAGCTAGAGACTGCAAGCTCTGGTGATGGCGAACAACCGATTACACCGCATGCTGTTGCCAGTTGCCGTTTTGTTCTTGAGCTCTCAGCAACGTCAACCCACTGCCCCTTGATGCTGCAGAAGACTGCCGAGCTTGGGGACCCTTCGTCGAAGGAAGCCAAACCCAGTCCAGGAAGCTCGAGTCTGCGGAAGCAAGCCCCATGTTACCCGGCGGGTACCAAACAAGATGTGTGGGTGCCGTGTGTGCTGCCCAAATCAAATATTATCACGGTAACTTCTCCCTCCAACGTCCTCCCAACTTGAACGAAACCCCGGCATACTCACTCAAAACACCATAATAATATAGGAAAAGACGAAACTCGATATACGAATCTGGACCATACGAAAAGCAGAAGTAAGTGCATGCCACTTCTGTTTTCCGGTGTCGGCTCCCATAAGATTCAGCCTTGGAAGCCAAAATCAGGTATACCTGGCCACTTTTGGGCCAAAATCAGTTGTACAAAAGTACAAATCAAACTCCAGAAGCCCTGCTATTGGCCAGACTGACATCGCAACTAACTGATTTTTGCTCGAATTGGCCAGAGGGTGTACCTGAATGTTGTCTACTCTGTCTAGCTTTCAACTGATTTTGGCCAATTTTGAACCAATCAGAGAGGCAATACGTAAACTGAGTTTTCTCTGCGTATGTATGCGTCTGCGGTCCCTCGGTTGCGTGATTCATGTGTATTATAATAGCCAAGGATATAATTAATATCTCGTTGTGCAATTGGGCTGGCGCAACCTTTTGGTCCAAATGTCCGTTTTCCGCAATGGCCGTGAAGGGCCTGGTTGCGCGCAGCGCAACACGCGTTTTTTTTTGGGGTCACAAACTTTTTGGGCCGCAGGCCGAAAAAGATGTTGCGGCTATATTTTTTTCCTGTAGTATATAGGCGCAAAAAAAAACTGAAACTCTGCTGTTCTTCAAGATTTTTTTTTTAAAGGCGCTTTTTTTCTATACTAGAACGAAAGAAGTTTAGAGATTATGATCCCCATACACGCCTTTTCGAGGTTCGGAAGGCGTTCAAACGCACTTACTTGTTACGTGGTTTTCGGGCATGTATGTATCGAATTTTTTGCGCGCAACAGCCTTGCGTCGCCTTTTGCGCGCGCAACAGGTTTTCGGGCATGTATGTATCGCATTTTTTGCGCGCAACAGCCTCGCGTCGCCTTCCGCGCGCAACAGACACAGGACCAAACCCTTTTAGAACTGCAGTCCCATTTTGGGGACAAACTAGTCTAATTCCAAGTAATGTGTCCCCAAAACGGGATGATTGCGGTCCTACAAGGGTTAATAACTAGATCCCTGGTGTATAAACTCTGCATTCGTACGTACGTACGTACACATTTATGCATATACTTACTCACCCTATGTACTTGTACGTACATATGTCGTGCCTGTCGTATCCAGTATAATGGCATGGCATTGCGTCGTCCACTGCGGTGTGCTTACTGCATACCTGCACGTTTATGCATACTACGCACGCTCTCTATACTTTTACGTACGAATGTCGTGCCTGTCGAATCCAGTATGATGACATGGCATTACGTGGTCCACTGACTGCTGTGCTAGCTGCATATACGTGCCAACGTAGTATCTCTGTGGCGTAGTTTCGTGACCACAGAACTTGTATGTTTTGTGACCACAGAACTTGTACGGGTATCTCTCTATTATTAATAATAGGATTGAAGAATCGGCACGAAACACTGGTTGTGCTGGATGTCGATGTCGACGAGTAGAAAGAACGGTTAAATGTGAAGAACGCACACACGTATGGCGACTTCACTCTGTCTTTCCTTCTTTCGGGTGTACGACAAGATGGTCAGGAGTCAGGAGACATCATTTTCACCCCTTGGGAGATAGCAAATTTCGCCTCGACATGCCTCGACTGACACCAACTATCTTGGCCTACACCCTTGACCCTTGACAGCGCACATTGGGCCTTGCTTGTCAGACATGTCTCCTGGTATCTCTGGTGTACGATGTACTTCAGTTGTAATGATGTGTGCTCTGTTGCTTTATCTGTCCTATACCCTCAAAATAAAAACAGTTCAGATTTTGGAAGCCACACGCTATGCTCTGGCGCATTTTTGGGTTTTCAAGGACAGGACACCGCTATTGGCGCGCGTTTTTACTTGATTTTAGTATGTACCTGGTAACTGATTTTTGTCCGAAAAATGGCCAGGTATACATGATTTTGGCCACAGCCCTTTGAACAATGTTATAGAGAGAGCGAGACGGCAGGGACTCTCTCCTAGGTACTAACGATAGCAGTGTAGACCAGCAACACCGCACGACCTTCTTCTGCGCTTTGAAACATGCGCGTATGAGTTATAAATAATTATGTTTTAAGGACAAGCGGGTTTTTGGTAGATGCTTCTTCGGGAGTGCTTGGGAAGGAGGACTGGGCCCTTGCGGTTGGGGGTGGCAGGGTTAGGGGTACGGGAAGTAAAAGCAGCGGTAGTACGTGGGGGGGGGGGGGGATGTTGAGAAGGAGGTGGAAAAGCAACGGAGAGAGCTAGAATGCAGGGAATCTCTCCTAGGTACTACCGATTGCAGTGTAAACCAGCAACAACACCACACGACCTTCTGCACGTTTGAACATGCGCGTAGCAATATTATAACCAGCCACTTTTATGAACAGCGGAGTTTTGGCAGATGCTTCTTCGGGAGGGAGTGCTTGGGGTGGAGGACAGGTTATTGTGCCAATTTTCAATGAAAACAAATGACGGGTTCTACGATGATAGAGGTGGCACTGTTCCGCTATAATGTTTTCTGGATGACAGGGCTCCTTAACCCAAGATCGTCGAAATGCCAATTTTGTTTCGAAAAATGCCGTTTTTATGTACATACTCGGACCATGGGGTTACTCATCGGGACGCAATTTGGTTTTTGCGGAACTCAGTTTTCGGGTGAGGTATGACATGGAACTCTCCCTAAGTGAGGAACCTCAGAGAATATACCGTGAACCTCTGATCGTAGAACGCCTCAAATGTCGCACACACACATCATGCTTTGTTATGATGTATGCCATTTTGTGTGCATATCAACATGGTGGGTGCGCGGTTCCACGTGCTCAACCGTAGTGTTCGTATACAACAGGTCAACCGATTTTGATTCCGTTGAATACGTTTAAGGCCACGCTCGCACCCAATCGTCTCCTGGTCCCCGGCTTTCCGGTTACTCTATTCTCTCCACGTTTTACGGCAACAGAAAAAAAAAAAAGTTTTCACACGCCGCGTTCAGAACTTCCCCCCTGGTCCGTGCGTACCCGAAAGCGACGTTAATTTGTTTGAGGTTCATCACAGCGCCTTGTGTTCTTCTTGAGATTGATCCCCCGCAGGTTCTCGATAGAGGCCTACACCCCGACTAAGAGGTTACTCTAGTGGTCGAAATTGATCGAAATTGGGGTGCACAAAATGAGACACAAAACAATCCCCAACTGAACGTTTGCACTTCACTTGCGGACAGCCACAGCTCCTCACAGGTATATACAGCCCGCGAAATCGAGATATGCTCCTGATGGTGTGTGTGAGGGCGTCGGGTGCGCCACACGGCAGTCGTAGGCAGCTAGAAACGACTCACGAGGTGTTCTCGTGTACTCGAAGTAGCGAGCGAGCGAGTAGCACGAAAAGCTCGCAAAAACGCTCAACTAAAATATTTATTTTCACGCAGGGAAACATAGCACAATGGCTACATCACCGATGAAGAAACGGCCTTCACTAGAAGAGTGCTGTTTTCCAGGCGGCTGATGTCTCGTCTAGGTAGCCTTCGTCGAAGACGCTGCTGGGCACATACCTACGTTCCCATGACCGATACATCGTAAATTATTGGGCCCGAAAAAATCAACGAAAGGCTAAAAAGCTCAGGATTCTCGTATATTTGCGTCGACCACTACGAAATGTGGATCTTGGTCGCAAAACCCCTCCGCTTTATTCCAAGTCAAGTCGTATGCATATGTTACCGAAACGCCTGCGCGCGGGTACTTGACGCATTCTTGAGCGTGCTATTATACTAGTGGCATCCCCTCAAACTACCGGCAGCTTTTTACGGGTAGATGGCTACCAGCACTGCACAATGTACCTCTACTAGATTGCTCCAGCGCGCGGCCCTACGTACTGCGGTGCATCGACGGGGCAGGATCGAAGGCAGAGAGGCGGGACGGGGAAACCGTTGTCAAAATGATCCCTTGGTCTCGTTTCGTCCTGCCAAGAAAGCGCCTCGCGTTGCTACTGTATTTACTATATACCGTCCCATCCCGTTGTCAAAGTATGCCCGGTCTTACTTTATTATTACCGTCTCGCTCTGGCTAGCCCGCTAGCCCGGTGGGGAAATCAGGTCAGTGACGATTACAGCAGCTCGACCACATATATCAGGCCGGGTTGCTGAGTTAGGGTGTGTGTCCACAATGCACGGGAAGGGAGGTGTAAGAAACGCGGACAGCATGACGAGAATACTCGTGCTGCATCGTTTTCGTGGAAGATTGGAAATAATACCACGCACAGCTGTCGCTTGTTGGGTCGCCATATCGCTCTCTAGGTTGCTATACGTACGAAACATATTCGGTGTATGTTTTTTACTTTTTTCCGTCATAATTATTTTCTTCGGCCTTCTTGATGCTGATCCCTCATGATCGTAACTCAGAGAAGGGGTCACCAAGTAGACTATTCTCCCCCCTCCCGACTGCGGGGGTGTTACCGTGCCTTGCGTTTACATCGCGACAAGTGGTGAGCACCTGCGCTGGCCTCGTCTATTCGCGTCTAATTGCGTCTATCTCCGCCATAATAGGCGCTCGCGACATTTGGTGTGGTGGGAGAATCAAATAAACTCCACCCGGAGGCTCGAACCCTCGACCCCTACTCTGTAGTAGTATTCGAGGCTAACCACTAGACCACCGGGGTGACCTGCTACCAAACGGTGAAGCCCTTTAGGCCTTAAGGGCTGTACTCCCACTGTGGGCACAAAACACCTTGGCGTAAGAGCCGAACTTAGTAGGTTGAAGACTGGATGGAGTGCAGTGAAGGGATCCCAGAGGCTTGCTTTGGTCCCACGCCACGCCAAAATCAGAGTAAGCGCGGTAATATCTCATCGAACTGTGGGGGGGTGGCTGTCTAGCGAGGGTTTGTGGACGACGCCGAGTAACGACGCATTTTTTCAGGATTATTTCACGATGACCATCGTGCACCTCTTTCCCACAGAACGGCCGACTCCCCCGTAGGCTTTCAATGCGTGCCCTGACCTCTTCTAATAACTTACTTTTTTTGAGAGAGAGAGAATCTTGCATCGGCGGTAGAAGTTCACCTGCCTCCCTGAGACTCCATGCTTGAGGAGCTCTATAGTTTTGCACTGATGAAAACTTTAAGGCTACACCCCGCTTAGCCGGACGAGCAGTCCCATAGCCTACACCAGGTCTGTCTGTAACGAACCATATTGTACAAAAAAAAATATATTGAGTAATTGGTTAGTCGAGAAGTCCGATCCTTCAGTGCTGCCGAAAATCGATGCCCTGCATCGCGATATTCACAGCGGCGTCGGCTGCCAAGCCTAGGGCTTGCCTGAAAGATTGCTTGGGGATTCGGCGGTGTTGCTCCCGCCCAAATGTAGCCGATGAGCGCGAATGGTCCAGCCCGGGCTGATTTAGTCGGTTGATGGTTCCGAGAAAATATGGTGGGAGATCACTTCCTGCTGCAGGGAGGAGGAGCCTGGTTACCTCAAGTTTGGTAAGGTGTGGTGTGTGCGTGTGTTCTTCGCGTCAAACCGTTTTTTTCTACTCGTCGACATCCAACACAACCCCTGTCCTTGCCAATTCTTCAATCCTGAAGAGGTACAACTTTTCTGGTCATTAAAACTACGCCTCAGCATTATTACGTCATGTAGTGAGCAGAGTACACAAGTAAGAAAATGTGTTGGGCGTAAGCTTTTTTCACCCAGATCTCCAAGGAGGATCAAAAAGACAAAGCAATGCCATGTCGTGTTGGGTACGACAGGCACGACATACACATTCTATAAACGACAGAAAACGAAGTATTTCAAAATAAAACAAAAAAATATGCGAATTGAAAGAGAAACAGGCAAAAGGAAAAGAAGACTGTCGTGCCTCCCCGGAGATGATGTGGCAGACAAGAGACTCCAGCACCGATTGGAACCACGTATGGTCCATCCAGGACAACAATTTGTTCACAATTTCACCAGCACCAACTTTGCAACGTACAGTTTTCTCCGGGTGGAGGTAGACGTTCCGAAATCCAAAGACACCGGCAAACGCCCTGCCTCTACGCGCAGGTCTCCAAGGAGAGCTTCGTTTTTTTCCCTCTGAGCCATTGTATCCGTTTTATCCGGAACCACTTCAATCATCGCTTGGGACCGGGGAACTTTCATGATCTCCAATATCTCAACGGATTCGGACAGCTCTCAACAATATCTCGCGAATCGAGTTTTTTTTTGTGAAAAAGTGAAATTTGATTGAAATGTTCCAAAAAAACTGGATATCATTCGTTTTATTCAGGATAACTAGCAAAATACGTTTTTTAAAAGGAGTGCGGCAAACGATTCCTTTCATCAATCCCCACACGCGCCCATACGCCGAGAGTTTTGTTTATCAGAAAAGCGATACGTCCGAGATATTCGAAAAAAATGTTTTGCCGCTACCTGATACGGACCCAGATGAACCTACATACCAAAAATAGTACCAGGTGTATACGATATACTATACTGAAAATAGTATGTCTGATACAACACACGCGCGCACACAGCAGAGCTAGGGTTAGGGGGGGCGAGAACACTGCTGACGACAAGAAGGCAGCAGAGGCGCAGGAATGCCGGACTTTTTCCGGCCTTGAAAGCATTCAAATGCTCAACAAGTGGAAGGAGGAGGCGAAAAAAAAAGTGGCAAAGGAGAAAGCAGAGGAGGATACGGCTGTGATAATGCGCGGGGGGTGTTAGATGCATGTATGTTCGGTGACTGGGGAATCACTCCGTGAAAAACTCGTTTTGGCGTGTCGAGAGACAATTAGTTCCTGTGACTGGGTGGGGTCTTGCCATGTAGAGAGGCCATGAGATCCTCCTGTGGCTGGGTAAGGATTCGGCGTGAGTGCAAAAATGACATTCGATTACTACACCGGTGGGTTGTTTAAGTGAGCCTAGCCCTTGGTATAGTTTATTACTGATATATCAGCCACATGTGTGTGTGTGTGTTCTTCACATTAAACCGTTCTTCTACTCGTCGACATCCAGCAAGCCCAGTGTCCGTGCTGATTCTTCACCCTAGAAAGATACGAGCCCTGTGGTCACAGACTACGACACAGAGACAACACACCGTGATGCATTAATAGCCTACGTAATACCATGCCTTCGCACTAGGTGCGGCCGACACAACATACATACGACAGTATCGTATCGTACGTACGATATGTATGATGTATCGTATGTACGTACGTATAATTGATTGTCTGTTGGTTGTCATTGCGCTGTACGGCACAGCAGCAGTAGTAAGGCTTGATCTGTGAGCATGATGTGCGTGCGGGTGCTATTAGCTCCCACGTCCGGGTATTTCGGGGTAATTTCGGGCGGATTCGGGTTCATTTCGGCGAAATTTCGGTCGAAAATGTTGCTTTGTTCTATAAAAAAAAACTCCACGACTATCGACGTAGTTCGCGACGGCGGTCACGGCCATGACATTGTTGTTTAGTGTTTCACGTTACAAGCATTGTTTATTCGATAGATTTGCACTGAAACGTCAATGGACCAATTGTCCTGCATGGATCGTATTATATAGTTTATTTATTCAATACCCTCGTACTTAAGTCACATCCTGGCTGAGTTCACCATGATACCCAAGGGCTGAGAGTCGATAGGACGGATATCGCAGAGCACCTGGCTTAGACTTTCATTGGTTCACTTGATGTTTACATTCAACTCGCGTTGCACTGCATCAGTCTCCGTAGAGACGTGAGCGTAGTGCGACCTTTCCCTTCTGTTGGATGTGGTATTTCGGTCCAGCGTTGTGACGAGTGTTTCCCCTTTGTTTGTTGGAGATGCTGGAAGTTCTTTGGTTGGTTTCCTTCTTATTGTTACTTTCGTCGTCTTCCCCAGAAACTATAAGTTTCTTCGGGTAAGGGTGGGGTCTCCGAGGTTCCTTTCAGTACGCTCCGTTCGTGTTACAATTCGAGAATATTATTGGTCGTTGAAAGGCATGCATGCATTCGTTGGTGAACGAACATCCATGTGATATGCGATGACGCATGTATACAAGCACGGCGAGCGATAGACGAATAGATGAGTGACGAGTGTGCTTGCATGCACGCGAATCAAGACCAATATAACCCGAGTTCATGTACGGGTAGACCGTGACGTCGAGTTCCAATGTCGATGACCCGACGCAGCACTCAGAGCGGCGTAGTCAGGGGGCAGCAGCACTACGATTGGAGATTGTTAATACTTCGGCCGTCTTCCAAACTCGTTCAGCGCGTGTTGTGGCGCAAGAGAACTATGAACTCCTTGCGAATGAATATAGATGTTAACAAGGGACCAGGTTGCTCCGGCTGATTCGATGAGAAACGTGGGTTCGGGAGGGGTGGGGTCTCCGAGGTTCCTTTCATTGCATTCCGCTCGTGTGTGAATTCGAGAACATGTTTGGTCGTTGAAAGGCATGCATGCATTCGTTTGTGAGCGAACATTCATGTGATATGCGAAGAGGCATGCATACAAGCACAGCGAGCGATATACGTATAGACGAGCGACGAGTATGCTTGCATGCGATTCAAGGCCAAACATAATCTGAATTCGTCGACGGGCTGACTATAACGTCGAGTTCCAATGGTGACCCGATCCCAGCGGTTGCTGTGCAAGAGAACTATGAACTCCTTGGGAACGAGTTAAGGTGTTGACGAGGAGCCACGTTGCTCCGGTTGATTCAATATGAAACGTGGGTTCGGCAAGGATGGGGTCTCCGAGGTTCCTTTCATTATATTGCGCTCGTGTTTGAATTCGAGAATATATCTGGTCGTCGAAAGGCATGCATGCATTCGTTTGTGAGCGAGCATTCATGTGATATGCGAAGAGGCATGCATACAAGCACAGCGAGCGATAGATGTATAGACGAGCGACGAGTGTGCTTGCATATGATTCACGACCAAAATATATTCTGAGTTCGTCTACGGGTAAAGAATAACGTCGAGTTCCTGTGGCGACGCGACCCCGGCTATTGCTGCGCGAAAGAAACAATTTCTGGCGAATGAATGGACATGTTGACGGGGAACCACGTTGCTCCGGCTGATTCAATGAGACACGTGGGTTCGGGAGGGTTGAGGTCTCCGAGGTTCCTTTCATTACATACCGCTCGTGTGTGACTTCGAGAATATGTTTGGTCGTTGAAAGGCGTGCATGCATTCGTCGGTGAACGAGCATTTATGTGGTATGCGATGTGGCATGCATGCAAGCACAGCGAGCGATAGACGTATAGACGAGCGACGAATGTACTTGCATGCGCTTCAAGACCAAATAAAATATGAGCTCGTCCACGGGCTATCAATAACGTCAAGTTCCAATGGCGACCCGATCCCTGCGGTTGCTGTGCAAGAGTGCAATTCCTTGCACGCGAATTAAGGTGTTGACGGGGAGCCACGTTGCTCCGGTTGATTCAATAAGAAACGTGGGTTCGGCAAGGGAGGGGTCTCCGAGGTTCTTTTCATTACAATCCGCTGGCATTTGAATTCGAGAATTAGTTTGGTCGTCGAAAGGCATGCATGCATTCGTTGGTGAACGAGCATTCATGTGATGAGCGATGAGGCATGTCTACGAGCACAGCGAGCGATAGACGAACAGACGAGCGACGAGTGTGCTTGCATGCGGATCGAGACCAAATATAACCTGAATTCGTCTACAGGCAGGCCAAAACGTCTACTGTAGTTCCATTGGCGACCCGACCCAGCACCCAGAGCGGTGTGGTGTAGTCAGGGATCAGCAACGCTGCGATTACTGCATTCTGCTCTAGGTTGAGGTGTGGGGTCTCCGAGGGTCCTTTGATTACAATCCGCTGGCGTTTGAATTCGAGAACATGTTTGGTCGTCGAAAGGCATGCTGCATGCACTTGTTGGTGAACGAGCATTCATCACGTGATATGCGATGAGGCATGCGTACAAGCGCAGCGAGCGATCGACGAACAGACGGGCGACGAGTGTGCTTGCATGCGGCTCGAGACCAAATGAAACCTGATTTCATCTACGGGCGGGCCATAACGTCTACTGTAGTTCCATTGGCGACCCGACCCAGCACCCAGAGCGGTGGTGTAGTCAGGGAGCAGCAGTGCTGCGATTACTGCATTCTACTACTGTAGATTAGGGATATATATATAGATAGGTATATGAGTCTCAGCCACGCTCACGCCCTCCCAATGTATATCCGTACCTGGTCATATTGGGTGTATATTCTGTGGTAAAAGGGGGGAAAAAAGAGGAGATACGTACGTCACTTTTAACAATAATATAATTGAAAATTATAATATATTTATTTGCCTGCTATTCATTCATCTTTTTGTCTCTTATTAATGGTGTCTTGGAAATTAGTGAGATCATTATTCCTTGAACTTAGTTGTTGGAAATCAAGGTAACGAACACATATTACACTTATAACCGTCCAATAAAGTTGTTAAAGAATATAGAGCCAGCCTACCGGCATTTGATGGTTGTTCGTCTGTCATGTCGATGCTGTCGACGCATTATGGAAGTTCTCTCGTAGTTCCAAGACGGCCCTTGTAGTCCAATGGGTAGGATATATGACTTTCACTCATGAGACCCGGGTTCAATTCCCGGCAAGGGGGCCATGTTACGGGAAGCAACCCTATGCGCATCACGATTTTGTAAACCTGCGTATTTTGTCCTATCATCGTGTGATACATCGTTTTAAAGTATTAATTTCATTCTACGGTCTGACTTGTGTGGGTTCCCGGAGATCATGGCAAATCGGAGGGGTAGGTCAGGTGGGTGACTCACGAGCGTGCAGACAACGTGCCAAGCATTCAGGGCGAGTGTTCCGTGCGTTCAGAGCAAGTGTTTCGTGCCAGGGATTCACAAGTTCATCACATCCATGTTCTCAGTTTGGTTCAAGTCCGTGCTTTCCAGTGAGTGGTGATCGACATACCCCAGCTCCCTCCGACCCCCACGCACGTTTAATCGATCCCCTTCTATGCTATCCTTCCGAGGTACTACAACTCCGGATCTACAAATAAAGTGGTAAAATGCCCTCTGCTCGCCGTGACAGCAGTACTTTTCCTTCCTGAACGAGCGTATTGCGGGCGGCGTAGGCCGCCCGCGGAGCGAAGCACCTTGTACGTGCATGTTGCTAATCACTACGTACGGGCATGCCTTTGCTAGCCTCTGAGTAGCGCAGCAGCGCTGTAGTCACGATTAGCGCTGATTTGGCCTGCTTCCCACCAGCAAACCCATTTCGTTGTGATCTCGCCGGTTTTTCAAAATCCGAGCAAAAATGCCGAGAACATTTTTTTTTCAGTGATGGCAATTCCGGCGATTCTGGAATTCGCCGGAATTGTATCCAGCCGGATGGATTTTTTTTTTTCCCGCGGAATTAAGGAATTCTCAAGGGGGTCCGTGGTATATATAGACCAGGGGGGGGGGGGACTCATTTGTTGCTTGCCTTAGTCGTTTGACCATTGACCACGCATCCCTTTCGAGACGGAGCACCGTTCCTACTCCTAATAGAGACACCTCCAACAATTGGGCGCTCTAGTCCAGGGGGGGGGGGGCACATTCAAAGAACAGCAGCAGCATAGGAAATAGAAAACAACACAGCAGCACGGCACAGCAGCGCAGCAGCACAGCACAGGAACACACACAGTCCGCGCGGCAGCAGCTCACAGACATCGCACATGGATGGTGGAGGTGCCTCCGACTGGGGATCGCTCGTGGCTCAATCACATGGCACCATACATCAATAATACACTCCAGTGCCACAGGTAGCGGTGGTACCTTGCGCTCGCAATATTGAAAATGGCCGGGCGGCGTGTACACACGTACACACAACAGTCAGTCGACGATACAACGTTGGGGCTTTGTTGGGCTTCATTTGCGCTTTTCCGGAGGCTGTCATGAAGATACAGAAGAAAAAACACCCCTAAAAACTGAGATACTGAATCTGCGGGGGGCCCTCGATGTTCCAGGGCCCCGTGTCTGCCGGAATTGCCGGACGGAACTGGAACTGCCCAAAACACGGAATTCCACGGCCGGAACTAGGTCAACTCGCCGGAATTGCCATCACTGATTGTTTTGTACGCTTATTTTGGCTGGTTCTACACTAAAACGAGCCCTGAAACCGTCTTTCGTTTTTGTTTTAAATATATAGGCGGATATTCCACCATTTCAGCATTTTTTTTTTTTAAACAAAGCCCAAAAATCTGGGAAACGCGAACCCACGGAGGCTCAGCTTATGCTTAATTAAGTCATAAATTGTTATCAAGGATGTAGTGCGGAATATGGGGATGTTTCGCATTCTCGGACATGTCACTCTGTTCGGAAATATTATGAGATTTAGATGTACATTATTAATTTTAAGGAGTAAATTTATATTCCGCATATATATCTATTTTTCTAAAGTTCAGAATAAAATAATAGTGATAATATTAATATTAAATATTATATTATACCGTAGTAATAGCTGTTGCTTGGAACTTCTGCTGTAGTGAGCAGGATGTATGAATAGCTGTCCGCCGAGCTTTGTACATTGGTTGATGTAAACACTTGCCAGGGTGCCAGGCACCTGGTAAGTAGCATGCAACATGCTCTACCAATACTATTGTTGCAACTTCTGCTTTGCAGGTAGTCTATTCTTTTTTGCATAAATTTTTTAATACGTCAGCTGTGAGTTCGACTGATTAAATAGTTGATACTCAACTTTGCAAGCTGCGTAATAATAAACTGGAAATGGTTTTATTCTTTCGAAAATGTTAAGATCAAGGGTTGCGAGACACCTTGTATCCCTGGACAGGTCTGCCTTTGAAGTCGGTAAACATTGTACTCACATGTGTTGTTTGCTTAGTTATAGAAGGAGAGCAGTTTTATTCCTTTCGTGCACGCGGAGACTGAGACCAAGCTCGTGCTTCTCTGGAAAACCCCTGGTTTTCCATCTAAGATGCGCCTTCCAAGTACTACAAATACGTTCCCAGTGACTGAACCCAGGTAGTTACCGGGCTTTCAATCTCATGCAAGACAATATCTTAACACTAGCCCACTCTGATGAGCCGTATATGCAGAAGTATGGGAATATTCGTGGAAACCCCGATTCCACGAACTAGAACATGAGTCGAAGATGCGGCTCCTCAAAACCCACTCCTACACCTCTGAACGGCGAGGCAACGAAGCCGGCAAAGTACGTAAAAAAAAATAAAGGGAAGATCTAGCCTTAAGGGGCAGGAAAAAATCGTCGACGAAAGCCATCGCCATACCGCCCGCACGGGGGGGGGGGCGAGGAAGATGCACGGAAAACAAGATAATATCTTAACAAAAATCAGTCGAAACTATGTACGGTTCTGCCAGTTTAAACCGGTTTCCCGTTTTTTTTTTTTTTTTTTTTTTTCCGTATTTTTCCGGTTTTTCCCGGTTTTTTCCGATTGTTTCCGTTTTTTTTTTTTTTTTTTTTTTTTTTTCGGTTTTATCCGGTTTCCGGTTAACCGGTTTAAACCGGCAATAAAAAACTCGATTTTATTTTTCAAAACCGTATACGACGTAATAGTTTTCAACTGTGATGACCGTTTGAATATCGCGGAGAGAGAGTCCGTAGTTACGGCAGTTGAGTGTTTGGGAGATTGTTGAAGCTTACGCCAGTACAGCACGTCTTGGAAATTTGCATTGAATTTGAGTTTTTGGATTCTGGATGAGTTTGGTAATTGCTTAGCAGGGAGGCAGCTGTTTTATAGAGTTTTTTAGTATTTCTATGTTTGAATTAGTGGCACTATACCACTTGTAGTGCCACGACGACATCACCTAATAGGTATGTGTTGGATGATTGTAGACATACGGTAGTACGGCACTATGATCATGATAATAGTGTGCCGCGAATGGGGAGATTGTAAGACATAGCGGTTGTTCACAGTCGTGCAAATGTCTGATGTATTCTGATTGGTTGATTGGTGTGATTTAGGTAGCTGCAAATTTTCTAAGGGGTATATGCGGTGAGTTTTGTGCTTTCCCGAATGGGTTGCATAATAATATGTTTGGGAGGTTTTCCAGGGTCACGGGGAAAAGAAGGACGAGAGGCCCATTAACATCAGTCTTTTCTGGTACACTACTGGACAATAGTACAAGAACAACAACACCATGTCTTCTTTTGCTCCCGCGCCTCGTGGCCAAGGTTTAGCAGCGACACACCCGGTGCACGAATTGTCCGCTTAAGTCGAACAAGCCTGCTGGGTTTCCAAAAACCGGTTTAAACCGTTTTTTTTTTTTTTAAAGTGCACCCCTCTACGGCAAACCGAGGCACAACCAACCGATGAAAAAAACACCTTCCAGGCGGCCGCAACAGTTTCTGTGGCACGAAAGTACCATGGACGGGTTCTACCTACTATAAATAGTCGGTCAACGTCTGGGCTGAGTTGTGTCCCCGACGATGCCCTCCTCGCTCGCTCGAGTTCTTTCCTTCTCTATCAATTCACTTGAGGAGCAATAGTACGAAGAAGTTCGTGAACTACAAGCAGCGTGCTCTACCCAGCATCGACATCCCTGTGCTCTTGCCAGCTTTTATATTTCTGCACCCCCTCTTCACACCAAGGTACAAATCGCTTCGCTTCTCAGGGGGCTATTCGTCGCCCGCTACGCTCGCTTGAAGGAAGTAAAATAGAAGAAAATATCAGACAGACGGGATATATCATGCCGTGGTTCAGTGGGCGACTTGCCAATGCCAAGATTTTAGTTGTGCAGGAGAAATCACGCCTGATTTGTGACGTGGTTAAATGGCGCAGGACAACAAAGCATGCCGGGCTCGACACATGGTGCGAAGAAGCCGACTAACGGCATCCAACTTGAGTAGCTCATCACTTTTCGTCGTAGAACGAAGAAGTTCGCGATTTGCGTGATACCTGGTACGAAGTATGCACGAAACAAACTATTAATAGCATTGCGCTGCGCTACTAATAAGCTGGATGGGGTTTGACCTTGTGCCTTTTTCGTTATGTTAAGTGGCCCTTAGTCCTTCCAACGATACCCGGTATCTTGAAGTCATTGTGTAGTAGGGACTATTACGGGGGTCTATAGTTAACAGGACCTATGGCATTCATAAAAACCTATATATTTACCTTTTTTTACTAACAATATTTGGTCCTGTTAACTATGGACCCCCGTAATACCTCGCTCAGTTGTGTTTTTTCTTTTCGATTCCGATTGAGTCCCCGTTTTTTTTTGGCGATTTTCATGTTTTCGTTTGTTTTCATTCGGGCTTTATCTCGGTTTCAGCGCGGGAGGCTATTTCTCTCAGGTTCGGCTTCTTTTCGATCCTGACTCGAGTTCTGAAGACCTTTTCTTTACTTTTTTCGGCTGTTTTGAAGTAAAACTTGAGATCAGTGTGCGAATTATCTTGTCTCGGAGTTATCAGTGTCAGCTGATCTAAGCTGGGTGTTCCTTTCGAAAATACGATAAAAAATAAAAAATAAATAAAAAGGGAAGAACGAAAAGAAAGGAATCTTCGTGTTCTTTCGTCTTTTGTCGCTCGTGTTTGGCACGAAGATGTGTCGATATTGAGCACGTAGTAATCGCCACACATCATTTTAGGGTGGCGTTCTAAGGGAATGGGAATGGGGAGGGGGACGGGGGGGGTCGTTTGGAGACCGCGGTTGACGATAGCAGGGAGGAGCGACGGCAAGCAGGGCAGAAAGGTCACCAGACCGACAATTATTAAACAGTAGCAGGGTAGAGCGTGCCCATATATGCTACTCGTACCACGAACTGCTGTGCCTGCCACGAAGGCGCTTTTGTCGTGCTTCGGTTATCCTGACCTTTTATTTTCCCTCTCGTTTTTATGTACGTGTACCGACGTAGTCTTCTTTTCTTCATAAGCTGTTGTATTGCTCGTCTTGCTTGTTTCTTGTTGTCTGTCACATCTCCTCCGGGGGGGGGCATGGTGACACTTTTGCTTTTTTTGCCATTCGTTTCTTTCGTTTTTCTTGTTTTCCCCTCTTTTAAAGCAATTGAATTTCTATTTTAGTGTGTGTATGTTGTGTCTGTCGTATCGAATACGATTAACACGGCATTGCATCGTCTACTCTGATGTTACTGCATACAATGTGGTATATCTGTGCCGTGTTCTTGTGACAACAACACTTGTACCAGGTGTCTCTCTAGAATGAAGAATCGCCACGGACACCGGATGCGCTGGATGTCGACGGGTAGCAATGCTGCTGTGACGGTTTGAAGTGAAAACAAACACACACACACAACGGCGGCTTCCTTGCGACTGAAAACTACGGCTCTAGTATAGTATAGTCTAAAACGAGCACCGGAGCATCTCGGTACAACTTGCAAGGTCGCAAGCGGTAGGCGCAGCACTGCTGCTGCAATGCTGTACCAGTACGTAAGAGTATATGCATACGATGTACATAACCTCTGGTACGTTTTTTTTATGTTTGCCCTTGCAACAGTCGTTTCGTTTTTTTTACCTTGAATCCAATATGTCAGCCGGCGGGGAGCCCATGATGTGCGGCTCACCGCTAGGACGGTGCCACACATCAACCTACACAAATATACAACCAACAAATATTTTCAGACAACTACCCGACAACGCAACCGTCTCTACCTTCTACCTCCGTTCTCATCACTGCTTTTCAGGTCGGAAGTCTGCAGGAACGTGTCAACGTACCAAGGGCCTACCAGGTACTGGGTGCAGACACCAGACAAGCTTCCGGACGCCAAATCTCGCCAAAATCCGGAAGGGCGGCCATTCTTCTCGCAGGCGGGTCTGATCCTAACGTCGCAAATGAGGTGAGTTGGTTAGTTTTGCAAGCAAAGCATGAATGTGCTGGAAACATGGTCTACAGCGGTACGTGCAGTAGTAGTAGCAGCTACCAGGTACCAGGTACCAGGTACCAGGTATGTATTCTCGATGGGCTTGTAACGTGCGTGGTACGGAAGTACGGTATTCTCTCCACGCGCAGCGTAGGCGGTCCCTCGAGTGATGGCGCGATACCGAATCAATCGAAATCAGGAAGAAATCCTGAACAAAAAGCGTGAACTATGCAAGCCGAGTCAGGACGTACTGATTGATTGCGTGGCAGCGAATCGAGACATTGCAAGCCGCAACACGAGTGTATGTGATGGGGGGTGAAAACAGAACTGAGAACCAGGCAGGCAAAAAAACTGCAAATGCCAAGCATTAGAGTTGCGTCTCGACTCTGAAAACGAGTTGCTCCGGGGTTTGTTTTTTCGGGTCAAAAGCTGGTCGAGATCTCGATCGCGATTGCTCCAAATAAAAAAAAATACGCTTCTCGGTTGAGAACTTTGAATCAACCGAGATTTATTTTTGTTGCAGGATTTAAGCAGCCTTTCGAGGCTTATTCCGGACGGAACGTGCTGACAGCAGAGAAAGGTATCTAGTCTAAGAACGAGAGAAGGTCGTTCAAGAGGGGGTCTCATTGGACGTCGAGGAGGATGGGGGGGGGGTCAGACGAAAGGCATCTCATGCAGTGCACCTGTTGATGAACGGGAAACAAGCCGAACACCTTATGGCAGAGCTAGGTGTAAGCGCAGACACCCCCTCCCCCCCCCCCCGCACAGTGGCAATACGACTACGGCCATGCATGATATCGAAACCATACCCTCCCCCCCCCCCTACACAATTATATGGTATTCGACTACGAGCGGTTGTTACTGAACACATACGCTGTGTCACGTAGTAGCAGTTCAAGGGATTGTCTCGTGGTATCACCTACGAGCAGTCCGATGGGTATGTATGAGTATGCAATGCGAGGAGACATATGGTCTTCGATTACGAGCGTTTGTTACTGAGCGTGGAGAGTTGACCCACATGCTCACTTCGCCGTCCCCCCTGGATTCGTCTATAAATACTTTTTTGCCGCCCAGTAGAACAAAGACATCTTAAACTATGTTCTTCACATTGCGTGTTGCAGTGCCTAGTTCACAGCCTAGTCGCTGTTGGCAGCATATTCATCAGCGCATATCAGCGGAAGTTAGACGAATGCTGTTGAAAAAAATACGGTCAGGCGTTTCCACACAAACGGAGATACGCATCTGTTGTCCCTGGGTTATGGCTGTCTGGGCGTCCGCCTTGGCGGCCTCTGTCCAAGGGCGAAAATGCCGCTTCCTGACATGTGTGCATCCAAGTAGTACGAAGACCGATCGCACAATGCTGGCCGATACGCTTTCGCTTCTTTTAGTAGTACTCTATGCTACTGAGTATTGACTGCACACGAAGCAGCCTGCTGCGCTGCAATCGGTACTGAATTGCTAGCACACAGTGTATCACTTTTCAAATATTTCACCAGGAGTTTCTTGGCAGCGGCAGTGCAAACGCGGCAAGCCCAAAAAAAAAAAAAAAACAGAAAGAAAGAAAGAACCGCGATAAGCGTCAGATACCTGCGCTTACACCACCCTTGTTTCGAAACAACACGTTTTTGGCGGGGGGGGACAAACAGGACGACATCTACCCGCTCCCCGTCGCCACAACCTTGGGCCGGTTCAACATTGTTCAACCCCTGCTCGGCCACAGGGGCGACATGACGACGTGAGCTACGCCCGGCGGGGAGCCCCTTCTATATTTTTCGTGCGTATTTGAGGGTTTGCCCATCGTCCAGGAGATGATAGGCGCCGGCACAGACCCCCGCGGGTGACATCATGAGCGTCTCCGTGCCCGGGACGTTCTCGGGCGTGGAGGTAGCATTGAAGTGTGAGTACCCGGGCTAGCTTGAAAATCGATCCAAGAGAGAAGGTTCACGATTGAGGTCGGAAAGGCAGACGTGTACCCGAGGGAAATCGGTGCTCTATTGCTTGCTACAGTAATCATCTTGAGTCTACGTATATCTTCCGTATGTACATGTGCCGATATTTCAGTGGGTGCATACCGCGAAGAATGGGGTGGGTAACGTTCAGCGATGGGTGGGCTCGGGAGCTAGATGTTATTTGTCCCATATGTTACAAAGATCAGGGCAAGAACCAATAGACATCACGTCGTGGACATGGCCGGACGCGACTGTGGCTTCGGCGAAGGCATCGGAAAACGTCGTGGTGGAGAACTCGACGACAAGGAAAAGAAGGGGCAGGATCGAGCAAGGGTGTGGCGGAGCCGGCAGAGACGACCACGGAGGACCTTACTTGTGCTTTGGACGCTTCGATGGCCGTTACGACAGCCACTGAAGGGGGCAAGGGGAAGCTCAACGTCATGGCGTTCCGTCGACCGGTGATTAGCTCTATTAATGGACGTTCGGTGGCGGGCCGTCGCTTGGGTTTGCCGTCTAACCTGATCACGTATACCGTTACGCCCGGTCCCCATTCTTCTAAGGTGGAACACGGTTGTTGTAGTTGTGCGCAGCGGTGGCGGTAAAGCGAGCCGCATACGAACACGCGAAAACTCCGACCGCTTCTACCGGCTTGCGCCTGAACCGTGTGATCAACCCGCACCAACAGTCGAGACGCAGGCATCGTGCCCTCTTCTTACACGCCCCACCCCGACGCCATGGCAATCGAGCAGCCTAGCACCAGTGTGGACGACTTCTCCAGCCGGAAGAGCGCTTTTGTTTATTTTCTCGGCCTGTTTGATGTTTTTGTCGGCTACAGAACCGAACTATGACGAAATTGGGCATTTTCGAGTGCTTTCAAACCCCAGTGTAGAGGCATGCGCCGGTCGTCACGAGGCACCGGGAGAACGCTCTCAGACCCGGAGCACGCTCTCAACCCTGGGAGTCCGAAAGGAGTGGAGGACCGGGAGCGGGGGGGCGTGCCGCGGAGCTATAACATACTCCTGGTATACAAGGAGCACCAAAACCCTGGATACAATCGGGGGCTTTTCTTGGCATAATACCAATGTACTAAATCTTCTATTGGATGTCGATCGACGGCATCAAGGCCGCCGTCGGATTATGGTATTGGACTGCCGAAGAATGATGGCAGAATCCCAAGGATAGCACGACAGCCACCACCACCGCAAGCAGTAGCAACAGCAGCAGCGACAGCAACAGCAGCAGCAGTAGTACCAGCAAGCAGGAGCAACGTTACCACCAACACCATCACCAGCAGCAGCAGCGGCAGCAGCAGCACTAATCTAATTCCCAACGACGGCATCAAGTACACACGGATCTCTACTAACAATACCACCAGCAACCGCAGTGTTACTACCAACGAGATTATAACCACCGCCAACAGCAGCAACAACATGTCATCCAGCGAGACACGGCCGACGTTAGTTACGCACAACACGTAGAAGTTGGAGCGAATGGGAAGGCTGTAAGAACATAGCAGTTGTTCACAGTCGCGCAAATGTCTGATGTATTCCGATCGGCTGATTGGTGTGACTCACGATTGTAGCTGCAAATTGTCCAAGAGGCATATGCGGTGGGTTTTGTGCTTTCCCGAATGGGTTGCATAAAAATATATTTGGGTGGTTTTCTAGGGTCACGGGGAAGAGGGATGAGAGCCCCCTTGACCTCACAACTCAACTCATGGTAAGGTTGAGCGACACTACACCCGGTGCACATGTTTTCCCCTTAGGGCCGACCCTATTCCCTAGAATACGTACATACAAAGTCATGCTACTCGTAATTGGTGGCAATAATGAGGCGCGACCTCAATAATATCTGCAGTATTTACGGGGGGGTCCATAGTTAACAGGACCAAATATTGTTGAAATACAGGTAAATATATGGGTTTTTATGTATACCATAGGTCCTATTAACTATGGACCCCCGTAAATAGTAATATCTGCGATGTATCATGCTGGGCGAATATGGATTATTATGTATTGTCTTGAACCAACACGAACGAATATCTACGTAGGTATGAGGTCGTATGTATTCGTGACGTTTGGGTTCAGTGTTTTTAGGAAACAAAAAATCGTCAACAGCAGCAGCAGCAGAAAGCGGCGGTGGCATATTCTTGCAGCAGAAGTGGCGACGGCAGCAGCAACAGCAACAGCAGCAGCAGCCAGCAGCAGTTGGGCAAACAAAACCGGGGTCAGTGTCGCTATACGCTTGGCTTGTGGGTCTAACTCAAGCCTTGTACCCTTTGTCGTGCACGTACTCGATTTTGTTGGGTGTTTGCTGTTTCCCACCATGAAATTCGGCATAATAATTTGAAGATGACAAATCTGCACTTGACATGTTTTGTCCAACAGAAAAAGCTTCTCGTGGCAGGTGCCACGATTACTGCTGATGTACGACATCTACGGTAGAGCTTCTGCAGCAGCAAACAGCAACAACAGCAGCAGTAGCAGTAGGACACACGGGGCCAGGGTCAGCGTCGCTGTACGCTTCGCTTGTCAGTCTAACCCTTGAACCCTTTGTACACGTACTCGAGTGTGTTGTGTGTTTCCTGGTTCCCCCCTCATAATTTGAAGATGAAAAATCTACAAGCTGCATCGTGTCCCACAGAGCTTCTCGTAGCAGGTGCCACCACCACTACTGCTGTGCAACATCTACAGCAGATCTTCTCCTCCTTCCCCGTCCCCTCATCAGTGGGAGGGTGGGCCAGACAATACCACCGGTAGCATGTCTTGGGGACATGGACCGAACGTTGCTGTGCACAGAGAGGCACATTCTGCCTACGGATATTAGTAGGGTTGGGTTTCATTAGGTAGAACTCAAAAAACAAAAACCATTATGATATTATACAGTTGTTGGTTCCGTTTTTTCTCACCATGGCCCAGCCATGTGCTTACACACGTTGCCGCACCTAGCTCTACCAACTGTGAACGAGTTACTACCGCACAGCACGAGACGTTTGGTTTGTGTGTGCGAGCACAGAGCCCGCCGGGACTGGAATTGGTGCCGTGTGCGTTGCGCACGGTCGACAAATGTGGCCAAAACAAACGTAGAATCATGATGACACACACAACAGAGAAACTCAAAACAAGACACCCTACCCTCGTATACAACTCGTTATGAAGAGGGGTTTTTTTCCTTGGAAAACCAAGAAACAAAGAGACTCACGCGCCTTAATATTGCCAGTATTCACACTCAATGTACACGCTATCTTACACCAAGCTCTCCCCGCCGGTAAAGAAAAATGAGTGAGCTGCTCACAAAGATTCGCTGCACGACGCCTCTCAGTCAGCTGGGCATCTCTTCGGTGAACTCTACGCGCCACGCGCCCAGAACACGTGGTGTCCGTAGCTCCCTGCGTCCGTCCTGGATCATTTACTTCTCGAACGCCCCCCGCGGGACTGATGGCGTATTTATATACTCGTGTGTTTTCCGCGTCCTTGTACAGGTACTCGGGAAAACCCTGACGACGGTATTGAGAGCAAACCTACAGAACGCTTTCTGCCGGGCATAGTAGAAGCGAGGGTGGGTGAAATACGTGCTGCACGAGCCACGATACGGACGTTGACGGCTCTTACGGCAGTAACGGGCTCTGCGGTAAATTATTCTGGCAAGCTGCGGTATTGGAAACGATGCACAATATCCGCTATCAGCGACAAACGAGGTCAGTATTAGAGGCGGACTCTAGACGGAAGATGCCGCATGTTTCTCTGCCCCTTCGGACGAGTGGCGTTGTTTAAGTGCCGACTTGGACCGGCGGCGCAGTCGTGACAAACCCTTATTTTCTTTCCACGCGTACTGTATTGAGGCACAGCGGCGTTCATGGCCGGCGCGTCTGAGCAGCGGCCGTCGTCCTCTGCTAGAAATGCGCCATAAACACTGAGCTAGCAGTCAGCGCTGACTTCTGGCCCAGTGGGTATGAACATGCAAGGGGCCGTCTGGCTGTTAATTGTGTACCTCAGATCTTGACAAGGGTTGCAATCTTTCCTTTATCCGGCACTGCCCCGGACGGACTGAATTTTGTGGCGATTCTTATGCCTCGAAGTTTATATAATCATTCTTAGGTGTGTGATGTATGTACTAACTACTGTATTTTAAAGGGACCAAGGAGGACGATGGGGGGATTCGCTCTCCCAGATTTAGATTTTGTTAGAGGTACACTATAGCCACTCAGCTAGCAGTGAGCACTGACCGCTGACTGCTAGCTCAGTGGTGATGGTGTGTCTCTAACGGAAATACAACATAATTTGCCTTGTGATTATGTGCCGTCTGTTCGTTATGCCTGTGTTGTGTACATGCCACGAAGTTTTTGACACCCTCAGTATGTGAGAGATGGCATGGCAATAGATGTTGAGGCGTACCCACTGTGGTGGAGTTGGCAGCGCTGACTGCTAGCTCCGTGGTTGTGGTGCATCTCAAACTATGTCACAATAGCGTGTGTTTTATAGTGTTCTGACGTCTATACGGTGTGCCTGCGCTTTGTATGAGTTTAAGGCTAAAGTGTTGTCCTCGGCTTAATAGAGCTGGCATGGTCTGAAATGAACGAGGTATATCCACTATTCTTATTGGGCTGGTGGAGATTTAGGACGGCGTACCCAGCGTGTCGGGATTGGTGTAGTACAGGTGGGCGACTGCAGCGTGTTTGATATTCTAGGGACGGCGCATTCGCAATGCCGCTAGATATGTCACGGTGGAAATCCAAGGATGCGAGGAATTTCCAAATGTGGACACGGCATGTAGAAACAAGGGATAATGCGAATTAAACCCGGAGACTGTGGGGATGTGAGCAGACGTTTACAATCCTCCTGCACCCCTTCAGCTTCTTGTAGCTCGTCCCGTTGCCGGCAGTGTTCCCCTACACCAGAAGAGTACCGATTGAGACAACTAGGAGATGGCTCAGGCGTACGTTCCGCAGGCTGTGTGGAACAACCGGAATGCAGGTGGCAGTCTTTGCAATAAACTGCAAGCCCTTGAGCGTGCGAATGAGTGCCAGACGGCCTAAGGCCTTGTTTGTTCTGAAAACGAAAAAATGTGTGATGTTTTAGAGTATGAGCACATCTGAGCAGCTTTTCGAGGAACATAAGCTCTACCGGCTGGAGAGCCCGACGATACTACGCTATATGGCCTCTGCCAGATGATATCAGCAAGAGGGCTTCCAGCGAGGGACTCCACCAGTCTCGCTGGCCTCGCACTCAGTAAGTCTTGTTCTTAGAGCTTGTATTATCACGGAGTGATCCTCATCGGACCACGAGCCAGGTGGCTAGGGGACATCACACAGGATCCCCGGCCACTGCTCCACTCACACATGCGATTACACTGAAACCTCCACGGCTTGGTATCTTTTGGCTACAGCACCCCCAAAGCGAGTTCACTCGACACGAACGAGCTTGACAAAACCAAAAAACCAAGACGAAATCGCATGCGGCAAATCACAAATCAATGCTGAACTCTGAAGCAATTTTAATCTTGAGCGCACGGGTCATCCGTAATTTGCGCAATTCCTTCACGACGAAGTCAGGCGCAGCAGAATAAATCGACCGCAAAGACTCCCACGTGCGCTCCTCTGCTTCGAAACCATCCCAATCGACCAAGACAATCACCTCGTTGGCATCATCTTCGGCCACATGCACCAAAGCATTCATGCGGCATTCACCCTGCGCAAAGGAATGTTGGAAAACATCCTTCAGATCAGCGGTGACGTTCAACGTCGCATCCGCATAAAATCGTAAACGAGCCACGTGAGCTTGATGCACCTTCCCAGAAACGATGTTCTGAACTGAGTACACATGATCATGATCAGCTGCTACCACACGCCACGGACCAGTCCATGTGGACAACAATTTCGGTGTGACACCCTGCCGACGAACACGAGCATACAACACGAAATCACCAACCGCAAATTTTGGCAACACCACCTGGCCCTGAGCCTGTTTACGTTTGTTGTCGCGAGACACGGCAACAGCTGCGCGAATATCGGCGCAAAATCTCTCCTGCTCTGCAACGACTTCACGGACGTTCGCACGCAACAAGTCAGCATTCATCACGTCAACATTCCACCTGCCATCAGACTCAGAAACGAGCGCCGAGAAATCGGTACGCGGAGCACGCCCAAACATCACGCTGTACGGAGTGCTTCGGTAACGTTCACGAAACGAAGTGTTCAAGGCCCACTGAGCGGCCGGCAAAACATCAACCCACTCCGAAACCTGACGACGCTGTTCTGACAGAATGGAACGCAGAGCACGTACCACCTCTTTTACCATGCGTTCACACGTACCGTTCGACCACGGCGTGTAAGCGACAGCAAAACGATGTTCGATGTGCAACGCGTCGCTCAACAAAGCAAGCACCCTGTTCTTGAAATGCGTGGCGGTATCACTCACCCACACACGCGGCACCCCCAAAGTCTTACACCAGGCTAGCAAATGCTTCGCTGTGACCTCGGCTGTACAAGCCTCGGCCGGTTCCAACGCCACGTAGTTGGACAAATCATCCATGATGACCAAAACATATCGGAAACCATCCTCATCAGGCAGGCCATCGCTACCTTCGGGCCCGCTGTGGCCAACATACAAAAAATCAAAGTGCACCACTTCTCCCGGAGCGGTACCATGCACCGTGTCTCCGTAGGGACGAGGAATGAGTGCACCTGCACGCGTGTCTACACAGTGCAAACACTGGCGAACGAATTCTAGGCGTTGTGCCATGGTCTTTGTGACCGTCGTGACACACTTCTCCGGATTGAAAATGTACTGCAAGTTTCGATGATCAGTAAAGATATGAACACCACCCCAAAGCAGGTATTCGAGCCTCCGGAACGTATTAACGATCGCAAAACCTTCTTTGTCGACAGTCGCCCAGCGCAACTGCGAACCTGTGAACGAACCACTCAGAAATCCGAGAGGCTCGTGAGACATGCTTTCCAACGCCAATCCACTGCGAAATTCGTGTTCAGGCACTTGGGTGAGAAAACTACCCCAATGGAAATCAGAAGCGTCAGGAAACATCAAAACAACGCACCCGGGACGAGGATGATGAAGCGGCCCTGCTTGCGCCACCAAACCCCGTGCGGCATTCCACGCCCGCACCCGATCCTCCGTCCACGCGGTATCCTTGATGACACGATTGCGCGCCACTCGCTTAGTCCGACGTGTAGCCCCAACAAGGAGCTCCTCCAAAAAATCACGTAACGGTGCTACCGTTTCCGCTAAACGTGGTAACGATGTACGCAACCAGTTGACAGCCTGCAAGAATTGCATTAGTTCTCCAGCGTTTTCGGGACGACGCATTTCACTTAAACCTTGCACTCGAGCGGGGTCATGGGACACGACACCATTGGAATACACCTTACCACACCAGACCAGTTCACGAGAGAAGAAGGTACACTTGTGGGCGGCGACAAACAGTCCAACATTCTCCAGGCGTTCAAGAATGTCATCAAGCAGCTGCAGAAGAGCTTCTTCGGTGTCTGCGAAAAAGAAAACGTCATCGACCCAAACTTTGCAATCCAAACCACGCAACACTTCAGTCATGACACCTTGGAAATAAGAAGTCGCATTCAAAACACCTTGGGGAACACGGGTAGGCGTGAACAAACCGTCGCTTGTCGCCATGGTGAAGACGTCTTGCGCCTCCGGAGCCAAAGGCATCTGCCAGTACCCTTGAAGTAGGTCCAGCTTGCCGAAGAAACGCGCCCCCAGCAGATCTCCCATGTCTTCATGGTTGGGCATGACGCCCGGGGACTTCTCCACCTGTGCGTTCACCGCCGAGTAGTCGCTCACCAAACGGAAAGAGTCCTTCTTGGGCACCGCCATCGCCGGACTCGCCCACACCGCCTGGATGTTGTGGTAGACAAAGCCAAAAAACACCAAAGCAGCAATGCACTTCGAGAGCCAGTCCCTTTTTGTCGGTTCGTACCGACGTGGCGTTGCCTTGACAGGCTTCGCCTGTTGCTTCAGCTGCACTCGCATCGGCTCCACTTGCGCTGGCGGATCACCACACAGCGCACGGCGAAAAGCACCCACGCGACGAGCCAAAATTTCGCGCAAACGGGTTGCTCCGCCGACGCTTAATCCACTCTGCTCTGCCTGCTGCACGCTGTCCTCCAACGCCCGTTCTCGGGCCGTCCGCTCCGCCTCCGGATCCATGAACATGTCTGGCCCCCGGTCGACCAAATGTTCCACCGCCTTGTCCTCCGGAGCATCCACCGTAGCCTCGGTCTGAAAAGCACGCACGGAAACCGTCACTCTGCGCGCCGCAAGGTAACTCGGAGTCTCCACACCGGTCGATACCGGCACTGCGCGAGGGCGAAGCTTCTCCAGAGCTTCACGGTAGACGTCGATGCCAAGAGCTTTCATGGTAGCCATGCCAAACAGAACGACGTTATCTGTACCAGGCATGACCGCGAAAGTGATGGGCTCCAATTTCACCGCTCCCCACGGCGTCCGTACACTCACGGCAATCGGCACCGTTTTGTGCGTGACCATCACTGAAACACCCGTAGCGGTTTTCGCCTGCTGCGGGCCATTTTCGAACGGAATTTGCAGATCGGCGCCGCCGAAATGCGAAGACAGCTGCTGAAGTAAGCCGACACCGATGGACGTGAGCGCCGACCCCGAATCAAGGATCACACGCGCCATCAGCGAACCAACCGACCCTGGCAAAGAGAGATCAGCGCGTAAACACTCAGCGCTGCGATCGACAGGCACTTCACCTGCCGTTGAACTCTGGTCGGTACCAAGAGTCACCTGACGCCATGGCTGCCCTCCTACAGCCGGCGCCGAAGAAATAGAATCGGCGGTCCACCCCGACCAAGACGTCGAATATACAGACGGTTCCGGCGCTACCGCCCCTGCAGCAGCACCAGACACTGACTCCGCCCGCTCGGTGGATGGCGAAGTTCTCGCTCCAGCAGCACCCACCGATGTTCCAGCTCCTCCAACGTATACAGCTCGGCCGGCAACAGACGAACCAGATCCCGACCCAGCGGCTCCTGCCGCTGGCGCACCAGAAGTTGAAGAAGCAACAGCAGAAGTTCCACCGCCCGCTGTCAATTGATTGCCACCACGGCCACCGCGCCCGCGTCCATGGTTGAATCTGCCCCGGCCGCCATTGCGGCCCCCGCGATACCCTGACGACCCGCGCCCACCACTGCTGGGAGCTGTGCCGCCACCGCGAGCTTTTGGGCAATCAGAAACATAATGGTTGGGATCACCACACTCGAAACAGACGCGAACAAACGACTTTTTCGCGGACTGCTGCTGTTTCGGTTTCTGCTGCTGTTGGCGTCGCGGTTCAGCTGCCCCTGCAGCATCTTTCCGACCATACGCCTCGATGAATTTCCACTGTTCTGCAGCAGAAAAAATTTGGTCCATGACCAATGCCGGGTCCTTCTTCCACCCTGCAGCGTACGTTAGCTGACCTTTTACGTACTTTTTGAACTCGGACGGCCATAAGCCATCCACCAACGCCATGCTCACAAATTCCGCCGGTCCGGGCAACCACGAACGGTCCTGCGCGCGGTACATGGCATGCACCGCGTGATTCTCCGCAAAATACTTTTCCATAGCGGAGTTTACCATCATCGCGCGGTCTTTGACGGATGTTTCACCGCCCTGCTTTTCATCGCGCCTCATTGAGAGAACGCGACGCAAGTCCGCTGCCGCCCGCGAGGTGTCAAATCTGTTGCTGGTGGTTGTGTAACCAGCGTGCTGCCTAACAGCGTCCAACAACTCCGAGGCGGTCATCGTAGTCTGATGCTTGTAAAATCCCTCAAAACACCGATGAATGTAATTGGGGATAAGCTGGCCCATGCTCACTTTGGAGTGCTGAACCACCCCCTGAGCGTTGGCGAGCTGCAGCCGTTCCTCATAATCGAGGTACGCTGCGTAAAAAACACGAGAGGCCTGCTCGGTCCACACCTCTCCGTATTTCGGTGGAGTCAGAGACTCCCCTACCACCAGCGGCGTGCTTGCCGTGTGCGCCATAATCCACAGCAGTCCACCTGGACTCTACTGTAATAACGGAGAAACTGCCGCCTGACCTGTGCGTCCTCCAGCTCCCGGAGCGTCCTCCCCTGCTGTGCGCTTCAAGCCGTTTCGATCCGTCCAACGGGCCAACTGCCTTCCCAGCTGTGACCCAATACTCCGCAGCCGAAAACTCCTCCAACAGAAGTTCCGCGAATATCTAGATATTATGGCCTCTGCCAGATGATATCAGCAAGAGGGCTTCCAGCGAGGGACTCCACCAGTCTCGCTGGCCTCGCACTCAGTAAGTCTTGTTCTTAGAGCTTGTATTATCACGGAGTGATCCTCATCGGACCACGAGCCAGGTGGCTAGGGGACATCACACAGGATCCCCGGCCACTGCTCCACTCACACATGCGATTACACTGAAACCTCCACGGCTTGGTATCTTTTGGCTACAGCTATCATGCATGACACACGCACCGCTCGACCCTGTGACATGGTGTCCAATCCGAGAATCGAACTCGGGTTTCCAGTACAATAGGGAGTACCATTACTGGAGAGCTATCGGAAATGCTACCGATAATCATACTGCTATGGCGGCCGATTATATATATGTGCGGGCGGCGATTGCTCGTGTAACGGACGTATCAGCATTTGAGCACATGCGCCGGCTACGATATATACATTGATAGGATCGTGCGGCACGATTCAGACTACGATATGCATTGTGTATGCGTGAGAAACGGGGGGGGGGGGGAGCGCGGGGGGGGGGGGGGGGGGAGGCATGTGCGAAGAGGAAAAGGGACCGCACCCCTGACCACAGCTTGTCCAGAAGATCGTGAACGTAAAACCTCCTACATACGACTGTGTTGGTGATGCTGCCTGTAGAGTATTTCGCTACACCAGTAGCCAGTAGCCTGCCGAGTCGCTGATTGGTGCCATGTAGACCCACTGTCTGTTGTTCTGTAGCTTGGAATACTATTAAACCATAAGCATGACGATCCGCAGTATGCGGTCTACATACGTACGTACGTACTAGTACTTACCTCAAGTACATATCGAATAAAAAAGAGTGGTACCACAGTCGGGTGGGAAAAAAACGGCGTAACGATAGTGCCGTAGTGAGGGAAGTCAGTACATTGCAGCATTGCAGCACATGCTCGCATGCACTGTAGAAGCATGTGTTACAAGAGTTTCCGCCAGACGGTCGAGGACAAATAACACCGCGTAGCTATTTTCTTGCCTACCAGGTATGGAAGAAGTGTCGACCTCCAAGAGCGAGCATCAAGGAGCATCGTCGCAGGTCGGTCAGTACAACGACCCGGGACCAAGCCGAATCGGGCGCGAATCTTGCCTTTAGCTGACTGATGATGGCGCACCCCTCGTCTTACTCTATTATGCTGGGAACTTTTTCCCGGCCCGAGAGCGCCTTTTTCCACGTGAACCTATTCCTCCCGCGCTGCTGAAACTCGCAACCGGTTTTGCGCAACAGCACTCCAAGCGCATATCTTTCGACTATCATCGCTCTGTTGCTGTCGGCCACATATGTATACTTTGCCAACCGAGTCGAGCTAGAACGCAATGGAAAAGGGTGATCAACTACTCGTACTGTAAATAAACATGCCGGTATTTCCTTCTTCATTTGAGGTGTGCGAATTCCTTTACCAGGTATACTATTGTACCTGGTCTCGATTGTTTCCTCTTGCTCTTCCTGGTTTACCTGTGAATAACGTAACTTTTGTTTGCGTTCCCTCCTAACGTTTTTAGGGTACGTATCCGCTTTTCTATGTTTGCGCCATTCTTGCCGTAGAGTCGTTTATCCAAACAATCCAAAGTTTGGAAGTTTTTTATAAACAGTTATATCAAGATACGGAGGCGTTCCGTCACGATCTGTGAAATTCTTCAGAGGCAAAAAAAAACAAAAAAAAAGGGTAAATTGCACATATACATTTGGAAAAAAAAAAAAAAAAAAAAACAGGAAAAAAATGGAAGATTAAAATAATTACGCGCAAAAAAACAAAAGGGAATTCTGGAAGTTCTGGGAAGAACGTTCTCCGATAAGAAAGGCCCTGAGCATGTACCGTGTTGTCACTTACGTGCGCAGTGCCAGGTACGCCTAAAAATGATTCCATGTACTGCTGTGCTGCCAGTGTTGTAAAGGTTTTCTGCGAACGACGGGAAGACGCTCTTGTCCCGTCTGCAAGCCATGTTCACACACGTATGGGTTGGTCTTCAAAGAAACATGTCCGCCTTTTCCCGTGCTCCTAAACCTTGAGTCCTAAGCATTATATTAACAGGGAAATACCACTACAGTTGTCTTGTTATCACAGATAGGGCATGGCGCGAATAACAAATCCGACTATTAATAAGCAGCAATAAAAAGATATATCAACGCGCTACATGTGGACCCGGAAAGGGGCAGACCATTGCCTCACTGCACGATGGCAATAAGCTTCCCCCAGTTCCTATTAATAGAGGCCTTGACGAACCTTCTAGGGTAACACCAGAACATTTGTGTTGCTACCCCGAGTTCGATGATGGGGCGAACAGCAACCCTGAGCCGTGTCAAGAAAGATTTTTACTTTGTTTTGTCTGTGATTCCTCCGATTTTCCTATTCGCCTCCTGCTGTGTTGTCTACCTCGTTTCTGCAGCAGCTCACCTCCTTGATAACTCCTAAACGGTATTCCTCTTCTTCTCTCTCCCCTTCCACGCTGCCTCGTTTTCCCCTGGCATTATCTTCTCTTGTTTTTGCAGTTTGTGCTGTTGTTGCTGTTGCTGATGTCGTGGTTGTTGCTGTTGTGAACCTCACATATATACATTTTAGTACAGTCCTCTCGCTACTACTATTTCATTGTACTAGCATTGTAGGCAGTACTGTTGTAGTGGCAGCACTGCTGTACTGTAGTACCGCTAGAACTACATACAGTATACTATAGAAGCAGTAGTAGAATCGGCGTCACGAGGTACACACACGGAAAAGTGCACGGTTTACAAACTTTAAGGATAAAAAAATGGATTTATTATTGTTGTGTTGGGGGGGAAGGGTGCTACTTGCGGGTTGATTCATCTTTAATAAGTTCCGAAGTCGGGTACTATAATTTAACAGTAGTTTTTTTTTCCGTTGTATCCATATTTCTTCGAAGTTTCTACTCATCAAAGGCTGGGTGGTCTTCCCTGTGAAGAGAGATGCGATCGCCGTGGTTGGTTGCAAACTATAGCATTAGCATTATTCGAAGCAAAGAGTGTGTATCGCCTATTAATATTGGAGACAGGCCAAAACACGACGACACCAAAAGTTCTTAGATTGAAAAACGCATTATTATCAAGTTGCAAACTGCGGGGGAAATGTTTATACAACGAAATGAAGAGGTTACCATACCGTACCAGAAAGGAAACGGCGGCTTAACCCTTTTAGTACCGCAGTCCCGTTTTGGGGACAAATTACTTGGAATTAGACTAGTTTGTCTCCAAATCGGGACTGCGGTACTAAAGGGGAACGGAAGGAAGACCACTGAAGAACGCAAGGAGGGCGCCGGGGTGAACCGCAGCGCTATGGAGGCACTACACCTTCCTTGGGTCATATGAACTCCTTGGTTGGCGGCAAACTACGAAACCAAGAAAACACAACGCAGACTTCACGGAGACGGGCAGACAAAGCGCAACGCCAAAACGCACTGGATGCGAACGAAGCGCGCGAGGTGTAGGTAGGGGTGCCTCTCTTTTTTGTGGGATTTTATTCTGACCGACTGAGGTCCTCGAGCGAAAGCAACTGCCCACTTAATAGCATGATTGATTATTTTTACTACTGGTGTAATTTGTTTCAGGACTGGTCCATAGCAGTGTTGTTATTGACGTTGCTGTCAACAAAAACGTTTTTTGAATTTTCGGGTGAGGTATACTGACCTCGTGTGTAGAGCTCAGAAAATATGGCTCAACTCTCTATATACCGCTTAAAAACAAAAAAAGTGTACAAAATGGACATTGCAGTGGGAAAAATACATGAAATAGGAAATTAGCAGACAAGAGAGGAATGGGAAAGAACATAAAAAAAGGAAAACGAGGCAGCGTGGACGGCGAGGTAGAAACGAACAACACTGAAAAAGTCAAGGACAACATGTGAACCGCTGCACGAACGAGCTCCTAACCAGAAAAACGAAACGCCGATCAGGAGGGAAAGAGGAGGGGGAGGGGGGGTGACATACAAATCAACACAAATAAAAGCGAACCATCATTGAACGAAATCGGATCACATCGACTGTGCAGCATTTTACCACACAAAAGCAACACAACGAGCTGCTGGTGCCTGGGTTAGAGAAGGTGGTCATCTTGTTGTCCGGATTAATGTACGTTTTTGACGCAACTTGGCGCCTTCGCGTGGCGGAGCCGATTGCTTTCAGCCTCCTCCTACGGGCGCCGCTTGATACTCACGTGTGTACAAATAACAACGAGTGGCAGCGGTAGGAGGGGGGGGGGGGGGGGGGGGGGGGGGGGGGGGGGACACGCCTACAGCGGTACGAAGGGGCTTTCGTTTCGGTGGCCGGCTGGCTGCCTCGTTTTTGTTTTGCGGACCGCGTGCTGTGCTTCTTTGTCGTGTCCCTTCATTTGGCCAAACATAGTTAATCCGCACTACAGCAGCAGTAGCTCAAGTCTTGAATTACTTATTTGCGGTACGAGTATAACACGGAAGTAGGCTCGCGCCCCTTAAACAACACACACCCAGAGGAGCACACCCGGCTGATACAGTTTTTTTTTCCGTTTTTTCGATCGCCACGGTATCACCGGGCATACATTGAATACCACGCCCCCCACAGAGGTGCGTCTGAAACCGCCATCCAACGACAAATTTACCACACAACTCTGGTGTATTCCGCTCACCCATAACACTGCTACTACTACCACTCCTGTTGCTGTGCCCTCACAGTCCCAACCACCGGCGCCGGTAGTAGGTTTTGTGGCCAATCGCGGAACCTGTCGCATGTCATTGTAGTGTTCTCTCCAAAAACAAACCAGAGCGCAATGCTACGGCATATTGCTGGTCGGGGTGTCGGCTAGGAACAAAGGTTTCGTGTGATCATGGCGGCAGTTGTTTTATTAGCGGGGGTAGGGGCTTCTGAGGGGCAATTTTCGGGAGTTTTGACGTCAGTGAATTCCTGCGGCATGTGCTTGCACCTTTTTAAGTAGGGCATATATGCGGTATTTCGGGCTCCAGCGCCTGTTCCGTGAAGCGCAACCTAAGCTCAAAAACGCGTTGCGCTCACCCGCCACAGACGTCTAGCCCCCCTCACAGGGGAACCCGGAGGTTTGCCCGAGGCCAACCAAGATGCGATAATTGCGTTCATAATATGCACCCGAAAACCACTTGGCAACGTGGTTTTAGACAACTACGGCAGTAAAGGTTTTTGAATCGACTACAGCGCAAGCTAAATTGATGCCTCAACTGTCTTTCCCGCCTTCGGCAGGAAGGATGTCCAACAGTTTTTTTTTCGTCTTCGGCAAAACGGGTTGCGCGGCGCGGAACCAAGCAAGTTGTTGCGCTGTGTGCAACACGCTTTCCGACGCCTTTTGTACTGTACAGCCGCGAATTCCAACCCGGAAGTTGCGCCAGCGCAACAGGCACTTCGTTCCCTACCGTGTAACCGTTCTGCAGCATTGCGGCAAGGCGGGGATCTTTGCTGTGTGCTTTTCAGTTTTAGGTGTGGACCGTGGACCATACCATCAACGGCGGCAGTATCGCGTGGGAATGGAAAAGCACCACCACAGCCTCTCACGTGTTAGCACACCCTTTGTTGCCGGTGTCACACCCCCTTGCTATCACGCTCTCTTGGCATCACGACGTCTGTAATCTGGCCGAGGTTCTATTAACGCTCCTTAGAAATAATTACTACCATTACCACACCCACCCTCGTTACCACCCTCCCCCCGTTACCGCACCGCTTCTGGGCTCTCGTGCATATTGCTCATCACCGGGGAGGTGTTATAAAGAACACCCCGCCACAACAGCACACCCGGCGATAGTGTTTTTTTTTTTTAGGTCGAAATGTTACCACCGGGGGAGTGTGCTTTCTTTCGTGCTATACTGTAATTAAGTAGTTTGATCGTGCCTCTGTTTTGGGCGAAATAAAATACTACAATACCGGTAGCTAAAATGAAATGATGATGTGGGAATGGAAATTGGGAAACGACTGGCAGAGAAGCGTATGAGGGATAATATCAATACTGATTTACGGAAGGATATTTGGTTTATAAAGGAACGGCATCTACGCTTTATTGACGGAAGGCAAGCAAGTATTCGTACGTACGAGTTATTCGTGTTTGTTAATATTAATATGTTTTTCTGTGTGATACTTTTTCTCTTCTTTTTTTCATGCACGGCGCCATCTTGCACCGACCATGTTTTTTTGTCGTGAAGATAAGCTCAGCGAAAAAAATAAATACAGTATAATTCCATTTATTGAGTGAGGTACAAGGCCGCTCGTGCTAGCGACCTAATCCCAGCACAACAAAGAGTGGAAAAAAGGGGGGGGGGTATATACCCGCCAACCCCCCCCCGCGCCGACCGTATATGTCTGATATATGGTCAAAGCGTTCAGCAGTTCGTGGGGCTCCTGCGAACAGGTTGCCTCGCTTCTTCGCCGGGTTGTTGTCCACAAAAATACGTCCGACTATGATGAATCAGTCAGCATTGAATGAGTAGGGAGCTTCCCCCAGGTGCCTCAGTGTGTCGGAGCAATGGAGGTCGTCGACTACACCATTACGGGGGACCATAGTAAAAGGGACCAAATATTGTTATTAATAGTATTAATAGGGAAGTATATAGGTTTTTGTGTGTACCGTAGGTGCTATTTACTATGGTCCTCTGTATCATACTGTCCGAGAGATGGATGGGGTATGCCAAGCTCTTACTTTTTTACTCTACATACTCAGAAACAATGCGACTTTTGCCAAGCCATTTGTTTTATTTGTTGATTTTTATCCGCCGGCGGATGGATGAAAATAAAGCTCTTTACTGCGTATTAACCAGTTAGTTACACTTGTATTTACCCTGGTGTGCAGCTCTTTTATTCTGGTCCCGTATGCTGCACTCGACTGTACGTACGAGCAGTGAGCGACGTTTTGATCTACCGGGTAGTAAAAAAATGCTTTGATCCCGGCCGAGGACTCTCCTGCAAGCTCAGTGCTGCGGTATATAGGCGAGTCACCGGGCACCCAGATAGACTAGGTTTTTGTCCATACTTCGGCGCCCAAGAAGACGACTCCCGCCACCAAAAACGCCGTGTGACTCGTCACGTTTGCGAGCCGCGGCTTGTGGCTCGCCGGTGCACATATCACACGCAGAAGAGCTGAAAAAAATCTTGCATGCGTACAGCATTATTAACGTATCAACGTGTAGGTATATATATATTATGTCATTGGCCAATCAGCGTCCGGACGAGCGATTCAAAACATAGAGCCAGTCCCGTTTTGACTCTTCCATCGCCCGGTGTGCCTATACCGGGGAATCACTCTGCCCTTTTGACCCGATTCCCCACAACAGGGTCTCGCCCCCGGCCCACACTCTTGAGGGCACCAGCCATACTCCCAGCACTGTCGAGGACGCCCTTAGCTTGTTGCAGGTTCTCGGCTTGCTGGCGGATCTACACCGAGCGGCTCCAGAACTGCCAGACCTGCTGCTGCTGTAACCCGGTAATATTATACACAGGCAGCATATTTCGCTCACGACACTACTACTACTGTAGTACTGCTGATCCAATATACACGGGGTTCGGGGGATAGGCCGTAGAGATCAACGAGCTCCGCCGCCGTCATTGCGACCATGCCAAGACGGCAGCAGGAGAACGGCCTGGCTACGCGTTTCTCTCTTTTTACGGTCGTCCTGTTTTCGTTCAGTTACGCGGGGACAACGGCAACAGCAGTAGCGAGGACGACGCCGATGGCGTTTGCCCCCAGCATACCCCCAGTGCTATCTGTAATAGTGCGGACAACCGTCGGATCAACCGCCGACTTCAGGCCCTGGAGGGCTCGGTCCACCCACCGCTACAACGTCGTCTACAACGGCTTTGGGGCAGCTCGCGTGTCAGGGGGGGTTGTAGCCGCAACGGCGAAGATGAAAGCAGAGGGCGATGACGGCGGTGGAAGTGGTGCGCTCTCAGGGGTGGGCGGACCGGCGGGGACCCCCGGAAAGAGTAGCCGCGGTCTTCAGACCGATCGCCCCGAGGATACCGTCTTGGATCCAAAGGTGGAGAAAGGTGCTGTTGTTGACCCGGTGGCAGTGGTGGTGGCGGTGGCGGCGGTGAAGCGCGGGGTCGGGGCACTGCCGGGGACCTGGTGGGCTCCTGGCCTTCCGAAGTGGGTGGACATCGTGCGCCGGCGGATGCTTACAAAAGAGGACTGGCTTCACGTCCACGCCGCTTCTGGTCTGGTGAGAGAACATTGCTAGCGTAACGCACTCGGAAAACTTGCGTGTGGCAACTTATCGTGTGCTTTTTCACGACAGACAACAGTTATAAGTATATACTACTACATCGCAAAATATAGTGAAGGAGACTACAAAGTACTGTAGGCAATTCGACTCCAACTGGACTGGACACGAAAAGCCGAGCCAATACGAATACGAGTCCAGCGGCACCAGACAAACTGAAGCAGCGAAAGAGAACGAAAGAAAGAAAGAAAGAAAGAAAAACACTGAAATAGAGAAGCACAATAGATTCAGTAATAGTTACAAGATGATCGTGTGTGAATCTTTCCTCACCTGTACGCTGAGGTATCCATTTCGTCACGCGTATTATTACGTGGGGCCATAGTAAATAGGACCAAATATTGTTAGTAAAAATAGGTAAATATTTGGGTTTTTATGTACACCATAGGTTCTATTAACTATGGACCTCTGTAGTAACTGTGTATTGTTGAGGGGGGGGTTATACCACCTGATTCTTTCGAAGTTCCTGACTTGATTAAGGTATGGAAGCCAGCAACTCAGTTGGAGAAAAGAGGCCGAAACCGATACACAATGCCATTGTTTTTCCGGGTATTTCTTCTTTCAGCAGTGTTTTTGAGTGATCAACCTTCAACACCATAAGCATAAACTTAATGCGTATATGCATTGCGTGTTGTCTTGACAGTAATATAAACCGTTATTTCCATCCAACTACATTAGATCAATCAGTGCACCCAGTGTCCGTTCTGATCGCTTATCCTAGAGAGATGCAACTCATGTGGTCACAGACTGTGAGACAGACTAAAACCGCACGGGTTAACATATTTACCTGTGTAGGCATCTATCGAAAATCCTTGAAAACCACACATCACGTTGGATGGTCCAAAGACATTGGATACGAGTAGCTCGCCTCAGATGAGAGGAGCAAAGGTGGCCGAACCCCCCCCCCCCCCCTATGCAGAACACGGGCGTAGAAAAAAGCTTCTAACGATGGCAATGTATATATAGCAAACCCCAAAGTATTGTCAAGGTGTTTGGCATCCTCTCAATTTTGCGCATGCACCTAGTGATGTGCTCATTGTTCGATGTATCCACAAGGAAGGATATTTCTACTCCCCGGGGGGCGGAGTCCTGGCACTTGTGAGGAGCTCGGTCAGTGGGAAACGTTTCAGCCCCAAAGTGCAAGAAGACCCCTTCTGTACCATACAGGAAGGCGGCTCGTTCTCCCGAATAGGCTGCCGGAGGAAAAAAATGAAGTTTCGGAGAGGGACCAAGCGGACTTTTTAAGTGTTCGCCCCTTTGCTTATACATATATATAATCATCACATTCACTTTCCAGCTTCACTCGTAGGAGGTTTTACCCTTAGCGGTCTTCTTAAGGACAAGCCGTGGTCACAGGCGTCATCCGTTCTCTCCCCCAGTACGTGCCTTCATTTTTCGTCGCGTATAGGGTTCAGCATTCCCACTGCTCGTCGATTTTCATCGAACGTAGCTAACTCGCGCTTTCGCGCTTTCCGCTAATAATCAGTTTTTTTGCAAGAAAAAGTCCTTACGAGTATGCACTCGGTGAGACTTGAACCCACGAAAATGATCTTGGTAGGCACGCGGACCACCTACCAAGCCACCGGGGACGCCGGCATTTTAACTACTATTTATTGGTGTTCTTGACGCCCGACAATGTGGTACAAAAGCATGATGATATTATGTTCATTATTCGTTATAATTTTATTTCTTGTTCCAGGTACTTATTGTTATTGTTGCTGTCAGTATTATTAATAGTATCATTCTTGCCGTCCGATAAATGTGTAGCATGAGCTTCAACGTTGATCATCCATGAGCACAAAACCACGAAAACAAAAAGAGCCTTACTACGCACTTAGACCAACTATTATGGGAAATTATTTCTGAGCTCTCAGAACTGGGGTTTTAGGCTGAATATACGCGTTTTACTTGGCGGGAAAGCCAGAAATACCGATAGACTCCTCAAAATGCTCCCCGTAGTTTTTTGCGAGCTTTCAGGAACAATTTCCCGTTTCTCCAGAGTCCTAATTTGAATTTTGGAGCAGCCAATCACTTTTCTCTGGAGGGTCAGAAATAGGCTGTTGGTCAGAACTGGGGCCAGAAATAGTGGATCTTCGAGGATTTTTGATGAAAAATCACGATGTCCTCAGAACTGGAAATATGGACGAACAGTCCTACGACGACTCTGGAGAAACGGAAAAGTGATCGAGAAAGCTCTCGGAAAACTAAGGGGAGCATCCTGAGGAGTCTACCGGTGTTTTTGACAGTCCCGTTGAGTAAATCGCGGGTTTTCGGCAAAAAAAGCCAGTTCTGAGACCCCCTCAAAATTTTCCCATAATAGTTGGTCTTAAGGGTCATTCTTATCGGGAGCTTTTTTCCATAATTTCCATATTTTTTCACGCAATTTTTCAGTCTTCTTCCAGAATTTCCTGATTATTTTTCCAAATATGTGAAACTTAACTTTCCTGATTTTTTTGCTTCTGGAGAATTTCACGAATAGTCACAGAACGCCTCCGCATCTTGATACATATCTCCGATTATTTCCGAACTTGGAAATTCTGGCGGAAAAGCTCTCCGATAAGAATGAGCCTTACTTGTATACCCAGTTTTGGAGGCAGAACACTCCGACTTTATCATGAAGGGCAGCAAGCGTTGCAGGTATACTGTAGTAAGTCGTGTAAATTGTTAAGGGACTTATATTACAGTTTGCTACGAGTATGCCACAGTATCTCCTGCAAAACCAAATGCTTTTCCGGCAGTGGCAATCATTGCAGTAAAAGTTATTTCGGAATAATGGGGTTTTCTTGATGGAAGGAGCCTTGCCCCCTTTAAGATTGCGCGCCGGTTTGGGGGACAAATCACTTGGAGCTACAGTAGAGTAAAATATACGCCTCTGGGCAGCGCAGTACTAAACGTTGTCGATGATGAATTCCTCCTCGGCCAAACAAACCGATCACCGGCCCCAGAGCATTTGGAGGGAGCTTACGTAGACGATACCCACTGCTCACTGCAAATAGTATGTCTCTAGTCTGCAGATCGTTCTCTTGTTTGCCACAGGTATATTGGAGTCTGCCGGAACTAGGCAACCACGCGCATGTTGCAACCAAACGCAGAGCGGCGGGGCAGAGCTCCTGAAGAACTTAAAGCGACCGCCAGTTCTCGTTCGCTGGAAAACCTCGACATCGCCCGCACCGCCCACTTCGGCAGCTTGGTGGCTTGGTCAGTTGGTTGGTTGTTGGGCATTAGCCAATGGCCAAACGCAGGCAGGAAAACCATATTTGGTAGGGGGGAGGAGTTGGACCAAGTTGCACACTACGTTGCTATCTCGCCTGGGAACTTTCTCGGACAACAAGATGTAACACGTGTACGTACGTAAATGTTACAGGAGGGGGTGCTCCTATCGGCGTAATTGTTTCTGTGGATTCGCTTACTCGAGGAGCTCTACAACCCACCCAAAAAAGTGATTTGCCAGGCGCACAATGAAGAAAGTGCACCCCCCCCCCCCCCCCCCCCCCCCCCCCCCCCCCCCCCCCCCCCCCCATGAATGACCCCATGCATGGCCCAAATACGTATCGAATAATATAGTAATTCTCCTATAATAACACAAATGATCATGCTTTGTTGAGGAGATGTCCCGTCGGTCAGAAACATGTTGGCGATATTCAGCACCGGCTAGCTCGTAGGAACGTGACTCAGAAGAAAGTCAGCCCGAAGGAACGAAAAAGTTTGACAGCTCTCAGTCTGATCGGTGCCTCGGCATTGATAAAGTTGGCCCCTCCCCGTGGCTGGCCTGGGCCCATGGCACCATCCACTGTGTACTACCATAGGGAAACGTATTCTCGGGGACCAAACAAAAAAAGCGCACTATGATAGTGAAAACATTTTATACGCGCGCGCCCAAAATAAGAAAAACAGCCTGAGCCTGATTTCCCGTTTCTTATGAGAGGGCCGGTACTGTAGTTCTCCTCCTACTGCGGTGCTCGTCGTACGCCCTGGTAGGAGCTACGTCGTAGCGGGTGTAGGGTTATCAAGGGGTGAAACTGCGTGTGTATGTTGTGAGTGTCTATTTTCAGGAGACGAAAGATCATGCGCCAACAAAAGGAAATCCAGAGCTCAAGGGGAAATTGTAGGTTACAGAAGAGAGAGTCAGAGCTTGTCCATGGGGCTGCTCTCTTTTGTTTCCGTTATTTTCTTATTTCGGGGTGCTTACGATTGATCAGATCAACGTTGAAGATCACACGCTCATGAGTTTTCAACGTTGAAGATCACGCTACACGTTGTCGGACGGCAAGAATAATACTAGAAATATATACCGATAAGAACAGCCTCAGTGGCCCCCAAAAGTGGGGACATATAACTAACTTGGTTTGCTTCGTGTGAAAGAAATTCGTTGCATGCAAAAACGTTTGGTCGACTTGCCTACGGATTTCAGTGGTTGTTAACGCTCCCGCGGAAACAATACGTATACGAACTGCAGTTTTTTTCAGTCCAGGACTGCAGTCCAGGTCACAGGTTCTCGCCTTGATCGGTCTCTTCGCCATAATGTTCAAACCTTTGAAGCCGCGCGCAGTTAGTGCTCGCACATGACCAAACCTGGTCACGCTGGAAATACCGTGCCCGGGTGCATCTACAGCTGATCCTAATCTATCTTAGAATTTCTTGAACTATGTATATACTGTAGTACCTGGTATGAACTACCGAGGGGGGGGGGTAAGGGAGAGGATACCTATCGCCTGCTCCAAAGAAAATTCAGCTGATCAGTTCACGCGACAGCAACCCAAGCCATCGATTGATTAATTCCGCCCACCCGACACATTTCTACCTGGTACCAGGTAGTGTTCAGCTATATCTTTCTTTTTATTCCCTCGAGACCTGGAACGACTGCTCGTCGGGTTCGGACTACTGTAAGTCGAACCGTATAACGCTTGTCTCCGTGTCTGGCTTGGGTGCTATCTATTACGGGGGTCCATGGTTAATAGGACCTATGGTATACATAAAAACCTATATAAATACAACTATAATTACGATTTTTGAGGTCGTTGTCACTTGCTAGCTCTTGGCAGACAGACCGACTGATAGACAGCTCTTCGCAAACAGCCCTTCCTTCTTCTTTGAAACAGCCGAACAGCCAAACAACCTTTCTTCTTTCTTCCTCGCCAAACAGCCAAACAACCTTTTCTTCTTTCTTCTTCCGCAAACTGCCAACCAATAGACAGCTCTTCGTACGGCGCCAAACGGAGGCGTCTCGCCTTCGACGAACGGCATAGATAGGTGCAGCTGTCGGCGGCCAAGCTGCTGCTGTCGGTGGCGAACCTGCTGGTGCTGCAACCCCCGCCTCTCCCTTCTCCACGCCCCCTAAGCTCACCTCCCCCTCGTCGAGAGGCGCGTGGTCCTCGCCCTCTGGCAAGAGCGGCAACGACAAAGACCGACCTGGTGCCGGCTGTTGTTTGCGACCAGTGCACGGACCAGCACTTGGTCAAGAACTCCGCGCCTGGTGGCAAAAACGTGGCCTTCGCCACCTGCAAGGATCTCACGTGCGTGGTGGCAGGATCATCCTGAAACCTATTTTTACTAACAATATTTGGTCCTATTTACTATTTTTACTAACAATATTTGGTCCTATTTACTGCGGTCCCCCGTAATGGCTGAAGCGACCGGAAGAGTGACAACGACACCAGAGCGCGTTCTTGTCGAGCCTCCGATTAACTATTAAACCTATTGGAACTTCGCTCGGGAAAAATCGACGACAAAAAAATGTCGGTTACATCAACCATTGTGGCAACTGCGTATTGGGGTTAGGTGACAACATGAGTCTACCCCCATTGTTATTGTTTTGGTCGGTATCTACGGGTTCCTAAAGGGTTAATGGCAAGAACGTTGCTGCTGCTGCTGCTGCTGCTGCTGCTGCTGCTGCTGCTGCTGCTGCTGCTGCTGGTGCGGCTGCCACTGCGGCTGTGTGGTGTAGTGTACTGATAATAAGGTCATTCATTTAGCGTCGTGCTACGCGCGTGTCGTGTGCACCGCCTCCGCGCGGCTGCACCTACATTTGGAACGCGCCCCCTTCCTGCCCTCCAGTACGTAGTAGGTCGGGCTGCTCTCGTGTACGAGCCGATTCGATGCTGAAAAATTTGTCACTCTCGGTCTCCACCCTGCTGTTTCGCTACGGTAGTAAACCAAGTCTCTTCGCACTGAACCGTGGCCGTTAATGTATTTACCGCGTGATATTTATTATGAAACTCCGAGCGGCGAACGGGTACGTCGTATTTGTCAATCCAACCAGCACATGAGAGCGGTACCGGGTATAATGTTGCTATCATTTTGCTCTACTTGCAGTATTGACGGCCGGGGTAATTCTGTGGGTGGGAAATCGGATGGTATCTGTCTGTCGCAATGGCTTCTGCTTTCGTCGGGCTACCGTAGGACCGCTACCCATGAGCACAATACCATGCATGGCGTCCTGGGGGCAGTCTCCATTTCAACGGAGGACTAGAGTGTGCACGAGGCAAGGCCTTATAGGGAGAACTGATTCTTCAGTCGATTCCTTCGCGTTTGACGTCGTCGACGGCCTGGGATCGACTCTCACAAATCGAGCTTTTATTTTGATAGAAATGACCCAGTGAAAGCATACCCTGGATCTCCACGGTGGGTGGAATCCCAGAAACCGGAACGAAGTTTAAGCTTGGGTAGGCAGGGTCCGGTCCATTACTTCCGTTTTTTGTGTTTTCATCACATGGAAGCATACGGCGTAACTGCCATGGAGGAAGTGAAATTTACTTCCGTGGAAGAAGTAGATGTACTTCCACGGAAGCCTAAATTTTGCTTTTTCGGAGGTGCAAAAAAAAAAAACCCATGGAAGTATCTTCGCGTAAACTTGCTTTCAAAATTTATTTTTCGATTCGGAAATGCATTCTGACCAAAACAATTAAATAAATGGACCTGAATTTCAAATCCAATTAGTTCGCACTGGAAATAGAGGTAATTATTTATTTTCCGTCTTCGGGCACGCGAAAGAAATAATCCATGGAAGTAAGTTTTGCTTCATTGTATGCCAGTACGTGGAAACTTAAGACTTCCATTGTTGATGGAAGGGGAAGTTCCCACCAACTTCCGTATAACTGAAGCTTCCACAGCAGTCGCGTTTGGTAGAAACTACCATTAGCTTCCACAATAGTCCACCGACTTCCACTATTTCCACCAGCTTCCATAGACTCCATAAATTCCATGGAACTCAATGATTGTGGTGGAAACATTTTGTATCCGTGGATGTTGTTGTGCTTCCATCGGAAGATGGTTTACATGGAAGAAAATGTGTTGCTTCCGTGGACGCAACATTTACTTTCATGGAAGCTGTTTCGCTTAGATGGAAATATGTTCACTCCCAATGTTGCTGGGACCAGCGTGACTGGTGAGCCTCCGCCGACTCCTGCATAAGGTTATTTTACTCCTGCACCTTGAGGGTGGGGGCAGGGTGACAAGTGGGAAGGCCCCACTGGGGGGTCAAGGTACCAAGCGGACCCAGAGCAGCAAAGAAATTGGCGGAATATCCCATGGAGGCATGGAGGCAGATGGAACCTTACACAACTCCCATGGGAGCCAATTCAACTTCAAAATTCATGAAGCGACATTTACTTCCATCGAAGTAGATGGACGCGTCGAGGGAATTTGCTGGAAGAGATCCATTATTTATTTCCATGGAAGTTGACGAACGCTTCTATGGAATTAGCCGGAACGTTCCACGTATTATAGGACTAGTGTTTACACTTTCCACGGAAGTTTTTTACTTCCATGGAAACAAGTGCTTACTACAATTAAAGCTACGTCCTCCACGGACTTTGTTTAACATCCACATGGCGGTAAAATTTCTTCCGTGGAAACTTCCATGGAAGCAAGCTCAAAAGCCGAATAGTGTGGAAAACCAGGTAGGCACGTGCGAGTGTCTACGACGATTCGCCAAGCGGTACGTCCCGACGAACCCGCAAGTTCCGAGGGGGGAGGGCTGGGGTGTCTTAACCCATTTACCACCGCACTCCCGTTCTGTTTGTTGACAAAACACTTGGAATTATATCTTATTACTGGGGGGGTGGGGGGGAGGCGTACTCATTTGTTGCTTGCCTTAGTCATTTGACCGTTGACCACGCATCCCTTTCGAGACGGAGCACCGCTCCTACCCCTAATAGAGACACCTCCAACAATTGGGCGCTCATTACGTTGTTTCCATAAATTACATAGAAACGTTTTGCTAATCGTATCCCCTTCATGTTTGGCCTCCTGTGGCCACCATCTATCTCCTAGGATAGCGATCGTTTTCTCGCTGCTATTCATTGTATCAAACTCCTCCATGTCACATTCGTCTATTTCCCTCATCTCCTCTTCTAACACATCCCGTCCCTCCTTGTATATTTCACATTCTCCTACTATGTGAGTTCTACTCTCTTCTGATTTGCCACACGGACACATCTGTGCATCTACTTCCTCCTCCTCCCGGCTACTGGTATACCTCTTTCTTTTTTCTAGCAGGTCCAGGTCCCCTACACGAAAGCGCAGTTTCAGCGTTTTCGCGAAGTCCATTGGACGATGCAATTACGTTTTCATTCCTATTCCTTCCCTCAATCCCCCGTATATCTCTAAGTGTTTTTTTTTCCGATTCCACCTTGTTTCTTAGCGCTAGCCTTTCCCTTCTTTCTATCCTTTCTTCTACTTCTGACTTGTACCTCCCAAACTTCCCGGCGGACATCATCTCTTCTTGGTTTCCCCTGTATCCTTCCATACTTTCTCAACTACGCCATCCCACCTTATTCCAGCTCGCCCTTTGTTACTTTCTCCCATACAGCTCTATCAACTATGGCTGGCAACCTCTCTTTTTTGGCATGTTCCTTACCTTATATTGTCAGTTCAACTTTCTCATGTCTCTATTCGTCTTGAGTGGGTGCATTCCCAGCTGCTCTTAATACTGTATTAGTAGTCGTACTTGAGCATCTTAGGATTTTTTTAGCTGCTGTCATTTGTACTGTTTCCAACTGTTTTACGAGTTTCGCGTTCCCTTCCCATAATTCTCCTGCATATTCTAGCTTTGGTACTATCACATTCATCAGGATACATCTCTTAAGCCTAGTGTCAAGGTTCGAGTCTGTTAGGATCGCATCCATCTTGCCTACTTGTGCCTTACCCTTTCCTATTACTTTTGCTACATACATGTGTATCCCAAGAGCAGTCTTTTGAGATCTCTACGCCAAGGTATGTATACTGGTCTACGATCGGCAATTCATCTTCTTCCCACTTCCAACTGAAATTTACCGGGTTTACGTTATCTTTGTTGCACACAACTACTGCGCATTTCTTGACGTTCGCCGTCACCTTCCATTTCCTGGTGTATTCTAGCGCCTTCTCTATTTGTTTCTGCAATCCTTCGGGTGTTTCTGATATCCCCACGAAGTCATCCGCAAACATGAATCCCGACACCGCATCTTCCCCTACCGCGACTCCCTGCCTTGCTCCCTCGACTGCTACTATCAGGTCGTTAATATATATATCTTGAATAAGTTAGGTGACAACGTACATCCCTGTGCAACTTCTTGTAAAATATCAACATACTTCGATATTTCCCCGTCCAGCATCACAGCACTTGTCGCGCATTCCGTCATATTTTTTATCATTCTCCACATCTTGCCTCTGATTCCTGTTTCCCTCAGTTTTTCCCACAATCCATTTCTCCATACTGTGTCGTAGGCTTTCTGCACATCTAGAAAGAAACTGTACGTTGTTAGTCTCGCGTCTTTCCTACCTTAAATAATCTTACCTAAGGTGAACACATGGTCTACGTAGCTACGGTTTGGCCTAAACCCTGCTTGCCCTTCGCTTATTTTGTCTTCTTTCTCCATCATCGTTCCCATTCTATCGTTCAAAATCTTACAAAAATGTTTTGCATACTGTGATTAGTAGCATTATCTCTCTATAGTTTCCCGGGTCAACCTTATCTCCTTTCTTGAATAAGTTTACTACTACTCCTTCTCTCCACCTACTAGGTGCGTACTCGTTTTTTTTTTCCATATCCAGTTATACAACATATCCATCATGGTAAGCATTCCTTCGCCCCAGTACTTCATAAATTCATTCACTATTTGGTCTGCCCCTGCTGCCTTTCTATTATTAAGTTTAGTTTCACACTTATTTACCTCTTCCCTTGTGAACTCTCTCTGTAACCCTCCCGAACCACTGCTGTCTTCCCTTTCTGATGTATCTACGTTCGCCTCTGCCCACGCGTTGATTTCCTTCTCGAATTCTGCGTCGAACGTTATTTCTTGGGGGGGGAGCGGGGGGGGGGGGGGGGGGGGGAGGTTCCTGGGTTGAACAATTGAGCGATTTGTTCACCTCGGTGGCCTAATAGTATGTACATACATATACCCTGTTACAGCAGTGTTGCTCAATGCCCAAATACTGACCGTGACCTGGTCGGCGCGCGTGCCCCCTACGGTAGGCGAAGGAGGCGTTCTAATGATGGACCGGTGCTACGTCAGCGGCGTCCTGTTCAGTTATTTTTTAATTTATCTCAGCCCATCATAGCCACTCGACCAAGTGAGTACTCTGCTGTTATTTCTTTGCGAGTCTTTACGTACGTACGTACGTACGTACGTACGTACGTACGCCTTTTTGGCTTCACGATTTTTCACCGGCATGGGAGTTTTTTTTTTGTGGTGTGTTCCGCCTCGCCGACAAGAAAAAAAAAAAAAAAATGGTTTTAAGCCTATATATATATATACATATATATATATTGGTGAGTTTCGGAGCCACTCTCGCCCGAAGTGGCCTAAATCGCGGTGGTAGTGAAAATGGGGATGATCCCTACCACGACAATATGAAGCAACAAATGTTGGCCGAAACGTTCCTGATTGGGGAACTCTCCCCATAACACCGCTCTGGCCGGAACTACAAGTGAATGCCGTTTCAAAAAACAAATGCTATCACGGGGGACCATAGTAAATAGGACCAAATGTTGTTAGTAGAAATAGGCAAATATATAGGTTTTTATATAAACCGTAGGTCCTATTAACTATGGACCCCCGTCATAGGGCCAGGCACTGGCTGAATCAGTCAGCAGCGACTATACTGTACAGTATAAACCAATCCGTATGCTGGATTGCATCAGTATACTGTCCACCGCTCGGGCAATAGGCTTCCCCCGGCTGGTGAGGTGGTCCCGCTGGAGGCTCCGTAGGAGGGCAGTTAAAAAAATCGTTTTTGCTTCTATTCCTGTCTTTGTAGTCGGGGGTTAAGCCTGCATCAGTCGGTCGGGGGTGTTTGCGGCCATCGACGCAGAAACAAATTAGAAAACCCAAAACCGAGAAAATTGCATGCAACTACCTGCTTGTGTGGCGATGATGTCACGATTATATTCCTTCCTCCCTCCTCCCGAAACGCACTATTATTATTATTATTATTAATAGGCGGGGTGGGTTTCCGCCGACGATGTTGTTCATAGTGTGTTTCCTGGACGCACGCAAGATAAACACTACTACAAATGGCAAAATTTAATGCACTGGCCGACTCAATCAGTAAACTACTACTGCCACTATGGTGGTAGATTGTTACTGCACATACATCATGTGTCAGTGTCCAACCCCATGCCCTGTTCGGTACGGGCAACATTCCCGTCCTTGAAAACAATGGAGCGCTGAAAACCGATTGCACCCCCGTGGGGAAGCCTACGCTCTTCTTCACGGTTCCGTTTTCGAGCTTTCGTTTTTTTTGTTATCTCAATAATCCGGTTTATTGGGTGAGGTCTAACGTCAAATTGACACACGACACGTAATCTAAACGTGGAAGTGTGGTGAGCTCAATTAAGCTTTGTCTTGGCCAATCTGCCAAAGGATTGGGGGGGGGGGGGGGGACAGGGGAAAAACTAACACTCTTCAAGTGAGGCAGCCTCAGAAACAATATATAACGCCTACCGCAACACGCATCGAGGGCCTGTTCGGACGCTATAACCTACCTGCCTCTCGAGAAAGGAGCGCACACAAACCCCGCGAACTACCCTCTCTTACCCCGTGCACATCTATACCAGGTACACAACAACAGCAGTGTTCCGTTTTTCCCCGATAGAGTGTACAGCAGTATACCTTGATGCTGGTTCGCTCAATCAGGTGACACTCACGCGCGCCGCTTTCCTACAGCAGCAGAAGCTGAAACGCATGTTTTTGTCAATCCTCGTTTTTGCGAACTCCACAAACAAAAACGTGGTAGGTGTGTGGAAGGCGTTCATTCGGGTAGTATCGTATACCTGGCAACTTGTTGTTATCGCGCGGCTCTTGCTGGGTGGACTATATACGCCGGGGCAGGCATGATCGTGAAGCAATCAGTTTCTTAAAACAATAACACCAAATAAATGCAAAACAAAAAAATCAAGCTGTGGGGGGCTGTGGGGTCAAGACACATCACAGCAATTAGTTTTCACCTTCGAGGCACACGACGACAAGTTGGGCATGTATCGTAGAAGAGACAGGAATTGGACGACATAATCATGAACCAAAAACGGTTAACAACACGAACACCAAATGCCAAAACCAAAAAATCGAGCTGTCAAGACATTCATTAGTTTTCGCGTACGAGGCACACGATATGAACGAACGGGTATAAAAAAACGTCAAATCGATGATTTCCCGAGAGAAAAAAAAAAAAAACTCGCCGAAGCCGCGAAAACGACACCGACGTCGACACTAACACCGCCACCGCCGCCGGCACAAAGCCGTCCATATGTGGGGGCTAAAACTCCGCTTGGCACGCACACAGTACAAGTCGACGAATAAAGAAGAACCTACTACTACTACTGCTGCTTGTGTAACAAGAATATAAGGAGACTCACTTTATCCTGGACGCTAAGAAAAATGGATTATAACAGACTGTTCGAGCTCAGCGACGCTCGCTACGATGCGCTAAAACCTTCCAGGTAAATAACAGCCCACGCTCCAAGGTTGTGCAAGGATGGAGTCACATCAAGGTTACAATGAGCTTTTGCTTAGATTGGGTGTTTTCTTGTTGGTGACCCCACAATGTAGTCAGGCATGTTGCCTAGTTGGCAGGTGTCGCCTGGTGGCAGGTGTTGCCTAGTGGCAGGTGTTGCCCAGATCGGACTCCGGCGTCGTTAGCCACTTTTTCCCCCTATAAAGATAAAGGCTTGTCGCGACCCTACAGCAGTATGCGACATATATACATGACCTACATGCATACGTGTGCTAAGAATTTGGGAGTTCTATTACTTCAGGCTGAGATTTTTACTTCAATTTTAGGAATTTACCGCGCTTTGAACCATTTGTTCCTCGGCGAGGAACACCACTTTAAATCATACATGCAGCACTTTAGCAGCCTGCGTTCAACGTTTGCATCGTAATAAGCCTAGGCAAAATAAGAAGCTCTTCGTTGTTGCCCCATGCTGTCTTAAGAGTAACCGTTGGTTGTGGTCTCGGGGTTTTCAACCGTAGTAGACGTGAAATTATTCGGAGAGACCTAAATACCCATACCAGGTACGTATCTATCGCGAATAGACGCTGAAATGCTTTTTTTTTTTTTTTGCCCGCATCTGGTTGCTCCAACTCGCGAACACTGACGCCAAGAGGGAAACAAGGCACGATGTACGCTGTGCATGCAGACAAACGCTTGACACATAAGCCTCCCTCTCTCGATTAAATGTTTTCGCCCGTTCCTGTATGTACCTCTCGTGCACAAGCTCTACCAGATCGCGGGTTCCCTGTGGCTGCTGAGCGTGCTGGGCATGGAAGTCTTCGCAGGGATCCCTCAACTGGAGACAGACACGCCGGTTCCGCTTCTAATTTTGGGTGTTGGGCTGTTCAGCGTCCTAACTTCGATACCGATGGCCGACACGCGCAGCTGGATTCTAAACGGCGTGTGCGCGTCCGTCATACAGCTCTGGTACGCTTGGTACGTCTCGGGAGCTTACCCGGCTTGCCTCGCACCCGCCGACCCGTGGCTGGCGGCCGCAAGCTTCGCCATCCTCATTATCACGTACGTCGAAGCCGAACAAAACATTGCAAACGAAAGCAGGGCGAGAGAAGAGTTCGAGCGAAACTCGAAGAGAGGCGTGGTGAAGAAGGCTTCCGGGCGCGTCATCATGCGCGTGGGGGACTACGGGATGGGAGATGCCATTAACCGCGGGGGTTCGCTGGCGAATCTGGTCCCCGCCCTCCCGCACCTGTATGCCACATTGATCGGCGGTGGCTGGGTGGAACGCCTCGGGGAGGCGTACCCGGCGGCCCCTGCGCTGCTCTTCCACGCGTACTTCGCGCTGGGCACCTCGGGATCGATCACGCTGCTGGCCGCAACGCTCTACGCCCGACGCCTGATCAATGCTAGAGTGTCGGCGCGGTTCAGTTTATTACTCTAGCCCCTCTCGTGACAAGCTGGGTCGACGTCGTCGCCATGGGCTCCGCCGCCACCGCCAATCCTCTGGAGATTTACCTGGGCTTCCTCCGCTGACCGGGCGGGCAAGCGTCGAATACACTATCCGAGGCTCCGGGTGGGGGTGGGGGGGGTGTACTCATTATCGCGCATGGCCGTAGTCGTATGACCATAGACCTTCGCATCCCTACAACGCCGGGACGGAGCACGTCGGATTTTCACCGACCATGCAGGCATTGCTCGCGCCAAGCGCGAAGCGAAGTGTGAGGTGTTCGGGGAGTCGCATGAAGGGTGGGCTGCATTCTAGTAAAAACCGTTTTTTTTAGGCGGATTTTCTTGCGTATGGATGACAGCGTCAATGAATTGATTGATTTTCTGGTGTGGCCACTTCCAGAAACAGCAATGGGTTTACTCTGTAACTGCCTCGTGGGTAGCCTTGCCATATACTAGATACACACTACGTGATACGATCATACCCCTTGTGCGGAGTTAAGGTTCCCCCCGCACAAACATGATCTATTTCGACCGCCAGCCGTGATGGCCACCAAAACCAAAACCTAAAAACGGAAATATGGTTGTTTAGCTCACGCAGTGACAGGTGTGTTTCACAGCGTCGTCGCCAAACGACGCCAACCCAACCTATACATATATACATATAGAGGGGGAACTCAACCTATATATAATATAGGGGGAGGGGTACGGTAGGGAGGGGGAGGGGGGGGGAGTCAATATCAAGCATTTGAGTTTTTTTCAGTCGATCTGAGCGACTCGGCCGAGTGTCTACTATACCTTCATCCCCGTTATGGTCTTGATATTCGATTAGGCTTTGTAGCTTCGCGATCATATGCGCTGCTGCCATGGAATTGCTTGTTACGCTTCGCCAAACACGATGTTCGGTTTCAAGTTCAACCTATAGTGAGGTGCAGATATCCATTCGCCCCAATGGTTGGTTGTAGCACTCTTGGGAACTTCACAGGGGAAAGCTGGACAATCCATAGAGACGGTTACAGCGATGACCGTTTCGTGATTGATGGGAGTGAGGCAAATGGTTGGTGTCCCGAGATCCCGATGCAAGGAGTCGAACGGCAAAGAAAGGGTAACATGATCCTGCCTGTAATTTCGAAGCACCCTCGCGCTGTTTGTAAACGGTTCACAACACTACTGTTGATATATCACTGTGTTGGCCGATATATTTCGGGGTCTCAAAAGGGGTTAACTGTGGCAACGAAAAAGGGTTTAACCCCCCCGCCGTGGCACGCCTCCACGGTGGGAAATCTTACCGTGGGGGAATGTACCACGTTTCGGTTCACTATTTCCTTGCCGGCGTTTGAGCTCCTCAAGTGAGCAACTACTACCGACCGGCTATATACGAGCATGATAGTTGTTTCGAGCATGCTTTGGTGTAGGACTACTAATACTCGTATATAGCGCATGTAAAAAATGTTGGTCGGGTCGTCGCCCGAACAAAAACCGTCTTCGAAGATACGTTTTCGGGTTCGATATATTGATATTAAGCCTCTCGTGTGTGCGGAGCTCAGAAAATAGGGCGCCACCCCTGCGTGCCGTGGCATCAGTCCAGAGCTTAGAGTACAAGTAAATTAAAGGTTGAAAGCGCCGTTCTGGTGTATTGGCCTGTAGGACCTTGTAAAATACATGAATTCTTGAAGAACAAAAGTGATTTTGTTTTTAATCCGCGCGGAGGAGGAGGCAGGCATCGGAGAGGAAACGTCGGTCTGAAAGACCGATTTAGCCCTTTTTGAGTACCCTTGCCCGGTCATTCGTTCATTTGACGTACCGTATAATGTTGGGCATAAATGCTCGAGGAAGGGAGGTCAAAGTACAGCAGGCTTGAGCACGAGAGAGAGATCTAGGCATATCACTCTCCCGTCAGGAAAGTTGCACGGTGTTGGATTGAACATGACGACACATGTATGTAGGTGACGCGTGCGAGTCCGCGGGAGCCCATGGGCGGTCGTCGCAATTATAATGGGTCCCCACGGGCTATCACGGGATGCCGCGGGACCCCGCGGTACCTCCCTTGGGATGCAACGGGATGCCGCGGGACCCCGCGGTGCCTCCCGTGCGATACCGTGGGAATTCCAAGCATTAGACTTCCCGCTTGGAGCCCCGCAGGAGTCCCGTCGGGAGCACAACCGTGGGATGTCACACGTGCCCCCGCGCGGGCTCCCAATAGATGACGTTTACATGGTAATTAGTAAGACGCTTGACTATTGGCCATAGCCTAATCGTATATAACGCGGAAGTTCGAGTCATCGGCAGGCGCCCACGCGAACACCCGCAGTCTGCCGTGGGCTCCTGTTGTGGCTCCCACGCGGGCTCCTCCCACGCGGATCGATCGCGAGCATCCGCGGGCTCACAATATCTCGGCAGGCTTCAACTCTCTCACACGCGAAGGCCCGACCCGTGTGTGGTGCGCCCACAGTTTAGGCGCTTGCGCGTGCCCTGTTGATGCCCGTTGGAATTCGTGGGGGGCCGTAGAAGAGGCCGCGTGGGAGCCCGTGGGAGTCCACGGGAGGTCGTGAATTAATGGCGCCCTCCTTGATCGACCTCGTAGGCACCCAATGGCGTTCACGTGCACGCCCGCGAGCGTTCACGTGGGCGCCCACCGCACCACAGTAGAACCGTGGGCAGTTTGCCCTCCAGACATCGACCTCGAACGCCACCAGAGAGGTAATACATTCGAGAGATGCAGAGGCTCTCATGTGGGTCGCCGCAAGGGGTCCCACAGGAAACGTCCACGAATGTTCCCCCATGAGACGCTATCTAGCGTGCTGTTTACATTAAAAGGATAAAATTCTAGAGGTGCTAAAGGCTCCACCGTGGTTTCCCACACGGGTTCCCATGAAAGTTCGCACGAGTATTCCCATGGGATCCCACGGAGGACCTCGTGGAGTCCCACGACACCACACGGGGGCGCCAATGGGATCCCGGGTGTACAAGGTCCCACGCGGCGCACGCGGGAGCCCATGGGGGCTCCCGTGAGCGCCGACCGGAAAGCGCGATAATGTCAGGCATTGATTGCCTGCGACAAGTTGTGTACCTCGAGAATCCAACCATATTCCCCGTGTTTTTGGGATGATTGTGTACGAAAAAGACGCCAGGCGACCAAGCGAGTGCCAGAGCACACCTGAAATATCACAAAGCACCGTGGGTGCTGTCGACGCCGCTAGAATGCCACCCGCGACGGCAGACACGGTGTGACACGAGCGTGTATCACAGGGTAGCCGCAGGTGGAGCGCTTGGCTGGATTATGCCCCAAAAAGTGGCCTGTCGGTCAAACCTGATGGTGTTCTTGAAAAGATACCCGGTGGTAATTTTTCCTGGCCATCACGTGGGGAGCGGACCTTCGAAAACGTCAGAGAACAGTTGGAGTGTGTTGCAGTAATTATGCGATAGGTGCCGCACGATGTACCGCGATACGCTTGCACCGTTTCGCTTGTACAGACTGTTGTATACCTGGTACGTACACGAATGCATTACACTTCGAACCACGGTGCGTAGAATCGTAAACCAGCTCGCCTCGTTAATGGAGCAGCAAAGCTGGTTTTTTTAGCCCCTTTCGGGCTGCTCCCTTAAGGGGAAAACGTGCCGTTCTACAGTGACGACAACGCGCCCGCCAATGCAAACAAAGCATCCCTTTTCGGAGATAAGGGGGCGTATCCGAACTACAACAACAATGCAGGGGAATATCTGACGCGTTCGCAGCGTGACACTCTTGAGAGTACTGCAGTGCTGTTGCACGTTTCGCGTATACTACTAGCGAGACCGCAATGAACAAATGTTAAGGTCCGACACCTGTTGAATATGCTCAGAGTACAGCTGTGAGTATCGGGCAGTCATGTACTGGGTGGTCCGCCTGGGAGGAAGGCATGTATATTCCGGCACCGGGTGTAACTGCCACGACGACCAGCGAGCGACGACCAAATGGGTGGATTCGTTCACCCCGGTCTGAATCAACACGAGAAGTCCTTCCAAACAAAATGTAGCGGGTGCAGTCTGTTTGCATGGCCTAACTGCGTGACAGGAACAAAAGTCACCCCCCAGAACCGACCAGGGCTTCGATGAACATACTGGTTCCCCAACTAAAAGGGGTTACTGCAATGGCTCGTGGCCATATAGATATACCGTGTCACTCTGGGCTAAATTATAAGAAACGTTTATACTTAAATATCAATACCCAACGGTCCATTTATTGTCGGCCATAAAATAGTGGTATGATACTCAGGCCCTCGTCTCGCACTCCTTGGAACCATGCTTAGGGAACCGATACTCGAAGTGACAAGTGGGGTCATGTCAGAGAAAGAGAAGAGTCGTCACGCAGAAAAAACTAGAAGCCTATCGTCGAAACCACTGCTGTGGTATTACGGGGGTCCATAGTTAACAGGACCAAATATTGTTAGTAAAAATACCTAAATATATAGATTTTTATGCATGCCATAGGTCCTGTTTACTATAGACCCCCGTAATAGTACGTACAGTAGTACCACCGTAGGCCCTCTAACCCTTCACTAAAAAAGCAATTGCACCTCGTGATAGTTAGAGCACTGTATGCAGGCAGCGCTGTTGTATACGTCGTACGGAGCATGGATGGGTCCACGTCAGAGACTCCTGTATAATATGTCTATGAGACTTTAGATAAAAACGAAGAAAATGTTCGTGTATGTGCGTCGTATCCAGGGCCGCGTGGGACTCTCCCTCGGCTTCTTAGCCTTGTCGTTTGAAGGCTGTGGGAGAGGCTGTTGAGGGGCCGCATAATCGACGCGTGTACTATTACGGGGGTCCATAGTAAACAGGACCAAATATTATTGGTAAAAATGGGTAAGTATATAGGTTTTTGTGTATACCGTAGGTCCTATTAGCTATGGTCCCCCGCAATAGTCCATCGGACCGTAATCTCACCCAATCTTCCACAATAATTCCGCAAACATGTACATGTACGGCTGGTCAGGGTGGGCTCCTGCCTTGGTTCATTACCCTCTGGAGAACCTGTAAAACTCTAACATTGTGATATTACGGGGGACGTTATTAAGTAAGACCTGCTTGTTCTTCACTTTAAACCGTTAGTTCTACCCGTCGACATCCATCGAAACCAGTGTGCGTACCGATTCTTCAATCGTAGAGAGATGCAAGCTCTGCTGCAGTGGTCACAAAGTTACGACACAGAGATACTAACATGCCGTAAGCGGAGCGAACAAGGCAATGCCATGCCATCATATCATACTGAATACGACAGGCAGATCGTACGCATTCTATGAAACAGAAAAAAGAGCAAGTGTCGTGCCGCCGCGTAGGAGATGTCACAGACAAATGCAGAAGAACTCTAGCAAAAGAAACAACAACACCACACATGAACAGACGAGAAGACTAAGATAAGAACGAAAGAAAACAGCAGGAAAACCGAAGCACTAACGAAAAATACCCTTCAGGCAGCCACGGCAGCTCGTGGTGCCATGAGCATAGACAGATTCTACCTACTACGGTGGTCGTTCTGGTACCTTGCTACCCTGTCTGCCGTACATTTTCTTATTTCGTCAACCGTGCCCCACCCCCGGAGAGGATGCGCCAGGCCGCACAAAACAATCATAGGAGACTCGTTATCCACACACAAAACAGTAAGTATTTTTCTTGAGGAAAAGAGGAAAGAGAGATAGCAATGAACAGGACATTCACAGAGGATCAAAGCGCAAAAGGAACTAACTAAAACCAAAAGTAAATATTATCACGTTCAAAGCAGCTGCAGCAGTTGGCGGCACGAGTAGCATAGACGCGATGCAACTTCGAGTCGGCCTGGTGCCTTGCTACCCTGTCTGCCGCCTCCTTCCTACTTTCGTCCATCGCGGTTTCCCTTCTACTCCTCCTGTTGCCCCCCCTGCCACCATTCCCTTGGACGGGTTTCCTTCTTCTCCTCCTGTTGCCCCCCCCCCCCCCCTCCATTCCCTTGGCCACCACCCACAACGGATGCGTGGCGCTACCTACCCAGCTTTTACCTCCTCCTCGTACCACATGACCATGAATAGTTCGGCTGCTTCGAGGACCCCCCCGTACCATATTTTCGCCTTTTTTTCTGAAGTGGATCACAGCGTGGTCTCAAAACCAAACACCGAGGGAAAGTGTTCCGTTGATCCCGCGGTGGCTCGGAACTCCCTAGGGTCTTCGAGTATGCACGTTTGCCAAGTCTTAACTGTCCGCCAGGCCTCGAGTTCTCCCCACTAGGCATCGTCCGGAACATTACACGGCTGGGCAATCGCTCCTTGCTTTGCCGCGCCAAGGCCCCCGCAAAAAAGAGCCCCCGTTTAAGGATGGTTATTTCCATTCTCCCCCGCAACGTGTCTTCTCGAGGGCCTTCGCGTACGAGAGGATGGTGTTGTCGGCACGAAGTAGGCGCTGGAAGCCAAATAACTCGCAGGAAGACTTGATGGTGGGCCATTCGGAGCTCGGTGGAGTGCTCCACCCGGGGGTCCACATCACACACCCGTATAGCAGGGTCTCAATAACCCGACCCTCAGCGTTTGGACTTTCAGACTATGCGGGGCGGTTAACAGGACGGTCATCCTATGATACAACTCCAGGCCGGACCGTTTCGGGCATGTACCCATGAGACGGATCCGTCGGTCGATTTCGAGCGAGAGGTCAGCGTTTTCGTGTAGAATGCCGCCTAAGTATACAGGGCCGTCTGTTTACACTTCTGGCGCGTTTTACGATAGAGGTAGTGCATTTCCGCTATTTTTTTTTTCGCAATGACGGGGTTCCTTAACCCTTTTAGTAACGCAGTCCCGTTTTGGGGACAAATCACTTGGAATTAGACTGGTTTGTCCCCAAATCGGGACTGCGGTACTAAAGGGGTTAACCCAAGGTCGTCGGAATGTCAATTTCGTTTCGACAAATGACGTAAGAGCATACTTGGGGCATGGGATTATTCATCGGGATGCAACTTGATTTTTGCTGAAATTATTTTCGGGTGAGGTATGAAACTCCTTAGGTAAGGAGCCTCAGAAAAATTAGGGTGAACCTCTATCGTAGAACGCCTCTTCTGGCATGCCGCTTCGATTATATGAGTGGTGGGGCGAGGGTTGTATGATTCGATGCTCGTAGCAGTATTGTCTCTGTCTTCGTTTCCGATGCCGTGAGGCCTGCTGCTTCAAAGACAGTCACGATGACCGTCATTATTTTAGCCAGTCCTTCAGCCGACTCCGAGGCAATTCCTGCGTCATCGGCGTACCGTACAACATGCCCCACACAGTCCTGCGCACGCATGCTAACGGCTACTGGTCCTCTGCTCCGACTACCCCGACATCGTTGAGTTGGACCAGATCCCGTACCGATGGAATCGTCTTTGCTGAGTGTACCAGCACGACTTGCAATGCTGCAGCGAAGAGCACGTTGAACAGTAGCGGTGATAGCACACAGCCTTGCCGCAGCCCCTGCGTGACATTAAACCATTTCGAGTGCACGCCGTCTTCCGTTCGCACGCGAGCCCGTCTGCCCTCATGGAAACTGAGGATATTTGTAGGCAGGTTGATTGGTATGCCATCGCGTGTGAGTACCTCCCACACCAGCTTTCGGTCGACAAAGTTGTACGCTTTCTGCAGATCGATAAAGCACACGTACAGGGGGCTTTTCCTCTGGATTACGAGCTCTCGCAACCGGTGCACAACGAACAATATATCGACCGCTGATCGTGCGGGACGGAAGACGCACTGTTCCTCCGGGAGTACTCCCTCGGTCTCGCAATAGTTGCCAGGGCGGGACGCGACGATTTTCGATAACGCTTTGCCTGCGTGGGAAACAAGCGAAATCCCTCTGTCGTGGTTTCAATCAGTTCGGTCCTTCTTCTTTTTTTGATGGACCTCCGTGATACCATCTTTCCCTGGGTGAGGGACTTCTCCCGTTACCCAAACGTTGGCTAGGATGTTGCGAAAGCACCGGAGGACGAGGAGGTCGATTTTTAGGGGTCCAGCCTGGAGGCCATCCGGACCAACTGCTTTCCAATTTGACATGACCTTAACCCCTTCTAGTACTGCAGCCCCGTTTTGAGGACACACTACTTAGAATTTGACTGATTTGTCCACTGGTACGGGGGACCATGGTAAATAGGACCTAATATTGTTAGTAAAAATGGGTAAATATATGGGTTTTTGTGTGTACCGTAGGTCCTATTAACTATGCTGCTGCCACGTAATAATCGAGGCTGCAGTTCTGAAAGGGTCGAGTGATTCCGCCATCTCGTCCGTGGACGGTCCATCGTCGAGCGACAGCTTAAACGATCGCGGTGCCAAGAGGTCGACGATCGTGGGATCGGTTTCAGCGATTTCGTGTTGTTCAAGAGTTTGCGGCAGAACCCCGAGACCATCGTCCACTACTTCGCACCTTTCACCGCAACGTCGAGCCCATCCTCGTCCCAATTGAACTGTTCGCTCCTTGTTTTGGTACCCTTCCAATCCCACCATTCTCTTCAGGTGCTCGTGGAATAATCTCTTGTCGTTTTTTCGCGAGGACCCTCTTGTTTTTGGCGAGGTCTCTTCAATCAAGACGCTCGTATGCCAGGTACTCCTGCGACACGGTCACCTTCTGCAGATTCGCACACCCAGATCTCAGCGGCTTCCACGCAGTTCTATCCGGGTGGTGGGATGGTGTCAAGCATCCTCCGTCGCTTCCCATGCTTCTGTGAATGAATGCGGAAATAGATGGCTTTGTGTTTTTAAACCCGTCTCCAACAGGAACCACGGGGGAAGTGCTGAGACGACCGTCGAACCACGCTTCCCAGGGCCCACTAGCAAGCGACCTGGATTGGACAAGATAATGAAGCGTTTTTCTAGTCTGACAATCAATGTGCACCATGAGCTCCGACGTCGATCACTCGAAAAAACAAAACACACCCAGGAAGAAGAAACCAAGGGAACTAGAGCCAACGATGGCCTGCTCAAGAAGCATATATATATATATATATATATATATATACACGAAGAATATATCTGTGCGAGCACGCTCGACTAGGCTTGCGGGGGGGGGCGGGGGCAGAGGCGGGGGGGGGGAAGGAAGGGGGGGCATTTCCGGGCCGAAGACAAGTGCTATGGCGGAGGAGGTAGCCAGAAGTGCACGACAAAAATAAACAAAGAAAGAACGGCGCCACCCTCCTAAAAGAGGAGATCAAAACCAAAACCAAAACCACTATAATAGTGTAGTTTGATTTCTGAACGAAATCACCCTAAAAAAAGAAGCGTTTTGTTTCGGGTGTTTATTACGTCGTTTCAGTACCCCCCACACACGCACGCCGTCTGGGTTTCGAAACCAGGTAGAGTGGCGTGCGTGTCGGGCTTACTTTTCGCCGTGCATCACCCCCCGGGGTACGAAGCAGCTATCTATTTTTGGTTTTTAGGCTACTCACTTGAGGAGCTGTACACCTTATCCCCACCCTGCCCACCATGCCCCCACCTTACCCATGCAAAACCTGCTTTGAGTGCACATTTGTTTAGACTGCAGTCCCGGCGCGGGGACAAACTACTTGGAATCTGACAGGTTTGTGCCCAAAAGGGGACCGCAGTCTGCCCTGAAAGGATTAAGCTAAAAGCTGGCGATACACACAACAATCCCCTGCTGGGCTACTTGCAGGCGTCTAAAGTTGTTCCCGTGGTATATTTACCTGCTGAAGAAAGACGCGTCAGATCCGAAGGCATTGAGTACGTGTAGCTCATTATTAGTTCAGGAGATCTCCGTCAAAACCGTGAAAAAAAGCCAATCGGGGCCTCAGAAAATGCAAACCTCTCTCTCTCTCTTAACGACGACAAAAAACACAATGTTCGTCACACTGCCTTTTGACGTTTTCGAGGATTTCTGCCCGGAGGGGCTCGCCGACCGACTGAGGGAGACGCAGGCTACAGTAAAGGAGCACCATTTTGTTTTGTTTTTCTGAGGCTCCTCGCCTGAGGAGCTCCATGCCTTACACCTCACCCCAAACCTGATTTCAGCTAAAACCAAACTGCATCCCGATGAGTAATCCCATGGCCCCAAGTATAAAAAAACAGTCACTTTTCGAAAGGAGCCCCGACATTCGTCGGAATGCCACGTGTGTCCCTCCGGGCGGGAAAGTAAGGAGCGTTGTGGTATTGCTAAGAAGACGAGGCGTTTCTTACATTACGGTCAGAATGGTATACCTGGTATACTGTACAAGGGGCAAAAAGGCGGGGGGGCGGGAGTAAAGCCTCGTGCGCGGGGCGGAGCTGGGAAGTGAAAGCGGTGATAAATGCGAGCAAGTATTCAAACCAACGGACGAACTAACGGACGAACGAACGAACGAACGAACGAACGAAAGAATGAACAAATACTGAGATATATATGTAACTTGCCTTCTACGAGGCGTTCTACGATGGAGGTTTACCGTTAAGTTTCTGAGGCTCCTTCCTCACTTGACCTTAAGGAGCCCCATACCTCACCCGAAAGCTGACTTCCGCAAAAAGTCAAATTGATGCCTCCCGATGAATAATCCTGTGGGCCAAGTATACAATACTGGCATTCCGACGAGTTTGGGTGAAGGAACCCCATCATTCAGAAAATATATTTATCGAAAATGTGCTACATCTATCGTAGAACGCGCCCTATGTAGGTACGCGGCCAGCCCATGAGAGTGCCTATCGAGGTTACGGGGGAGGGGGGAGGGTGTACAAGCTTTCTCCGAGCGAATCTATGGATGAGTTATGGAGCGACTCCTCGTCGTACAAACAATAAAAACAACTTCGAGGAAGATCAGACATCCCCTCTATTTGTCGTCCGTGCGCCGTATGGCACCACATGCCGTAGAAATAGTTTGGGACGCCACTCGCGATCATCCCACAACCCCACAGATAGGTGGACGGGACGCCCCCCCCCCCCCCCCCCCCCCCCCCCCCCCCCCCCCCCCCCCCCCCCCCCCCCCCCCCCCCCCCCCCCCCCCCCCCCCCCCCCCCCCCCCCCCCCCCCCCCCCCCCCCCCCCCGCTTGGTGCAAATAGCAATGTCTGCCTGGTCGGTGAAAACCCGACGTGCTCCGTCCCGGCATTGCAGGGATGCGAGAGGGTCTATGGTCATACGGCTACGGCCATGCATGAGATCGAGTCCATCTCTCCTATCGAGCACACAGACACCTCCCCCCCCCCCCCCCCGCTCCCCAGCCTTGCACAATGTAGGCGTAAAACAATCCTTGTGGAGACATTTAACAGCTTACAGTAGCAAACCCCAGAAAGCTGTCGACGACTTCAGAAACTAGTGCACCAAGAGGCGTTATATACGTCTGTCCCTGTTGTACACAAAGCCTTGTGTGGAGGCGTTAAGCCATGCAGCGACGATGCGTGGAGTGACCTCCCGATTTGGTGCACGGAATGCGCTACATTGTTTGATGTCTCCACAAGCATAGCGTTACTTCACCCGCCGACATCGTGCAGAGGGGGGGGAGAGGGGGTGGGGGGGGGGGGGGGGGGGGGTATTCATTATCATGCATGGCCGTAGTCGTATGACCATAGACCCTCGCATCCCTACAATGCCGGGACGGAGCGCGTGGGGTTTTCACCGACCAGGCAGACATCGCTATTTGCACGAATCGCGAAGCGAAACGTGACGTGCTGGGCGAGTCGCATGAAGGGTGAGCTGCATCCTACTAAGAACTGCTTTAGAGGCGGATTCTCTTGCATATAGATGACAGCATCAATGAATTGATTTAATTTCTGGCGTGTAGGGGGGAGAGGGGGAGTGGAGAGAGGGGGGGGGGAGGGGGCGGGGAGGAGAGGGGGGGGGGGGGAGACGGGGGGGGAGAGAGGGGGGGGGGGGGGGGGGGTGTACTCATTATCATCATGCATGGCCGTAGTCGTATGACCATAGACCCTCGCATCCCTACAATGCCGGGACGGAGCACGTCGGGTTTTCACCGACCAGGCAGACATTGCTTGCACCAAGCGCGAAGCGCCGTGAGGTGTTGGGCGAGTCGCATGAAGGATGAGCTGCATCCTACTAAGAACCGATTTAGCGGCGGATGTTCTTGCATATGGATGACAGCATCAATGAATTGATTTAATTTCTGGTGTGACCACTTCCAGAGGCAGCAATGGGTTTACTTTGTAACTGCCTCGTGGGTGTCTCACCATTTACACACTACGTGATACAATCATCCCCCTTGTGCGGAGTAAAGGTTCTCCCCGCACAAAAATTATCTAACTTGACCGCCCTGGTCACCGTGCGCGTGGCCGTCTGTCGGCAGCAGCCAAAGGGTACCGTCGCCTATGTCGATGTACACACGGCCGCTTCCTCGACTCCCAGATCGCAGCGGATGCGCTCGGACAGACAGCTGAACACCGTCCCGGGTGTCGGGTTCCCCTGCAGAGCATCGTCGTCGGACCGCCAGCCGTGGTAACCGACAAAAAAAAAAAAAAAACGGTACCCTGGCTGTCTAGCTCACGCAGTGTGAGAGGCGTGTTTTGCAGCGTCGTCGCCAACCGACGCCAACCCAACCTATATATACCAGATATAAAATATGGGGGGGGGGGGGGGGGGGGGGGGAGAGGGGGGGGGGGGGGGGGGGGGGGGGGGGGGGGGGGGGGGGGGGGGGGGGGGGGGGGGGGGGGGGGGGGGGGGGGGGGGGAGTCTCAGTCACCTGTTCAATGATGCTGCTGTATAAGAGACCGCGGTCTGACCCCTTGCCCAACCGTCCCCCCCATATGCCAAAACCGACAAAACATGTCGAAAAGAGGCCTTCGCGCGCCCCCAAAACGCAGGCCTGCTATCGATAGTAAATACGTACAGTAGCGCTGTTGCTCAAAACAACCGCCAATCGACGATCGGTCGGTCTGCCGGTCGGTCGGTCGGCCGGTCGATCAGGCACGTGTTTTCTGCGGGGGGCCGGGGTTTCGCGGCCTCCCCCTACTCGCGACGTTTCCCTTCTCGATGCCCGTTAGTTTTGAGCGCCGTATACTGAGGGTGGGGCATGCTCGACCGCTGTTACCCACCGCTGTGTCCGCCGGAAATCGAATAAAGGAGGAAGGAAAAAGGGGCAGCGACAAATCACGCGTTGTTTGGGGAGTGATAGAGACGAAAAACAAAGACGTTTGCGCTGTGGTAGCCTCTGACGGATCGCAGTCTCGCATTGACTGGGTGAAACAAATGACAGCTACTATACACCGGCAGTCTCAGCCAGACAGACGCGGATCACCTTTCGCCTGGCCCAAACAAAAAGTAGATAATGCTTTAGTATATATATATTGTAGAGCGGGGCAAGGGCTGCCCTGCTGTTCCCGAGGCGTTACCATTTAATGAAACGTTGGACGGAGGGTATGGAGAATATCTCGCGACTCGCGACATAGATATTTGCTACATGGAATTTTACTTGTTTGAAGATGCTGCATTTTTTTTTTTATCGCTTTTTTGTCAATTCTCAACGGTTTTCCTCGGTTTCGTCCTTTTTCGGTATTTTTCTAAGTCGTGAGGTACTAATTCAGAAATATAAGCTACGCTCGGCTATTCGTATGAACACGTACGAAAAGGCTCAGGGGCTCTGGGGTAGGGGTCAAGAAACATATATTGAAAAAATATAAAGGCGTTTTTTTCTCGGGCGAACTGCTATTCAAAACACTTAATAATAGTGGGGAAAATTAAGAAACAGGAATGCTGGTCCAGTCCGAATTTCTTATTCGTGAAAGGTACGTTTTATACTGACTTCCGTATAACCGCTATCAAATTTCGTATTTTCCTGTCATTTACTCTTACTGTGGGCTCCTTTACCTGTGTTCTGGTAGAGGGCAAGATTTAATTTTCAACGTTAAAAGTCGACTTCAAGTAAAATAGTGCACATCTGTTCGAGATAAAATCCGATTGCGAAACGGTTTTTCACGTTGGATTGCCTGGTAATTTCAGGATAGAACAGGCAGTGCCGGTATATTTGTTGCAGGTCGAGGGTTGTGGAGGTGTCGTCACAAAGATAGACAAATAGATTACGTGTACTTTGGTATATATACTGCATGCACTGCACTGCACCAAGAATAGCCTCCGACGGGTTGGGAATTTGGTAGATTCCCAAGGTGGCGGTGAACTGTATGCGTAGTATTACGGGGAACCATAGTAAATAGGACCTACTGTACGCACAAAAACCTATGCATTACCTATTTCTACTAACAACATTTGGTCCGATTTACTACTGTATGGTCCCCCGGAAATAGTACAAAGTGGGCCAAAGTCAAAGGATGATCCTTTTGCCATGGTTGATTCGCTCCCGAGATCTGAATTGCGACTTGCTTGTGAGGACCGAGGAGGGGCGGGGGGGGGGGGGGGGGCGTACAGCGCAACTGGCGAAGGCAGGGTACAGCTTGGCGGCGCTCGTCTCAGGTGCCCAAAACAAAGCATGTAGAGCTGGAGACGACCATAGCATACAACAGGAGGGACCGGCGGAACAGTTGAATACCGCTGAGGTGCGTGCGGTAGCCGTGTCGTACCAGTCAGTTCTCAGTCAGCTCTCCCACCACCATGTCGAACGGCGGCACAGAGCCAGCTTTGGCGTCATTCTCTATAGAGTAAATAACGTTGTCACTTCTTGCGTTGTGAAACCAAAAACATGCTTTCATTTTTTCGAAATACCTCTCACCAAAACAAAAACGACTACATTAGATTTTTCAATGTGATATTTGTGGGTACTATTAATACTGCAGACCACTCTCGCCACATCCCGCGCATTATTGCTCGCGATTCCGTGGGCCGCACGCAATCTCTGACGTTCCGCCGTCACATGTGAATGAAACCCGGGGACGGGTCTGCCCCCCCCCCCCCCCCCCCCCCCCCCCCCCCCCCCCCCCCCCCCCCCCCCCCCCCCCCCCCCCCCCCCCCTCCCTGGCCCCCCCCCCCCCCCCCCCCCCCCCCCCCCCCCCCCCGGGGGAAATGCGCGGCGGAAACCTATCCTGCAGAGTCAATCGGATTGGTCTTGGACACCCTATTCCAACGAAATCAAAGGGCCTCCGGCCCACGCCAGCGAACGGTGCGGAAAGCAGGACTGAACGCAAAGACGAAACGACGACGACAGAGCGTACGGTACGGTACGGTACGGTACGGTACGGTACGCGCCACGCGCACGAAACAACCGCATCCTATAAAAACACGAAACACTGATGAGACCGTTCCCGGTGTAGGAGCGAGCGCGCGGGGGGGGGGGGGGGGGGGGGGGGGGGGGGGGGAGAGAAAGAGAGAGGGGAAGGGCGAAGGCGCAAAACACTAACAGACGAAAACGATCTAAATTCTCTCTCGGCTACTGCAACTATAAACAAACACGGCTCCCTGGCTGTCTCCGTTCACACCGAGCATGCATGGACAACGATCTAGCTATATGTCCTTTCCCCTCGGCTAACCTTGAAGACCGCCGCATCCGCAAGGGGCTAGGAGGGAAGGGGGAGGGTGCGAACCGGAAGAAAAGACGCCTCCAACCCCGTCCAATTGCCATCAAGAGCCAAACATATCGAGGTAGCACGCAACGGACAGCATTAGCACCAGCAGCACCAGCACCAGCAACAGCAGCAAGAGAGCGGAGCTTCAGTCCGCACGCGGCGCCTTCTTACTCCAAAATAGCGAGCTTTCGATCCGTTTCTCTCACACCCCATCACTCGAGGTTGCCTACCTGCCTGTCTCCGGCGGTCTGCCTATCTCGCGAGTCGCGCTCCACCTATTAAACGGCCTTCCCTTATTGTGTTCTCCTCTAGACTAGCTACCTATCGAGAGGTGTGTCCGCAGCGGCATCAGCAGCAGCACCATCAGCAGCACCACCGGTGTAGGTTCTGTTCGGTTTTTGCGCCGGCCCAAGAAGAGCCGGTTCGGGTTCGGCTCCGCTCAGGGGAAATGCGTGAACCCCCACACTTTTTGCGCGATCGGGACGCCGGTAACGATCTGCGCTCGTGGAGTGAATGTATAATGCATGCGTGCGCACAGGGAAAATGCGGGCGATAAAAAGGAGCGAGAGGGGTGCCGGGGGGGGGGAGAAGGGGGGGGGGGGGGAAGGGGGGGAGAGGGGGGGGGTGAAAGGGGGGATGGGGGGGGATGGATGAGAGGGGGTTGAATCGGGTCAATAGCAGGTTGCCCCCTCCCCAAGGGGAGGGGGGATACTACTCATTTGTTGATTGCCTGAGTCGTTTGACCATTGACCACGCATCCCTTTCGAGACGGACCTAGGGTGGGGTGTACTCGATAGGAGAGATGTACTCATTATCATGCATGGCCGTAGTCGTATGACCATAGACCCTCGCATCCCTACAATGCCGGGACGGAGCATGTCGGGTTTTCACCGACCAGGCAGACATTGCTTGCACGCGCGAAGCGCCGTGAGGTGTCCGGCGAGTCGCATGAAGGGTGAGCTGCATCCTACTAAGAACCGATTTAGAGGCGGACTTGCATATGGATGACAGCTTCAATGAGTTAGTTTAATTTCCGGTGTGGCCACTTCCAGAGACAGCAATGGGAGTACTATGTAACTGCCTCTTGGGTGGCTTACCTTGAACACTACGTGATACGATCAGTTCCCTTGTGCAGAGTAAAGGTTCTTTACTTCGCACAAATGATTTAACTAGACGACCAGCTGTGGGCGACCGCAAAAATAAATAAATAAATTTAAAAAAAACGGTACCCTGGATGTCTAGCTCACGTAGTGAGCGGCATGTTTTACAGTGTCGTTGCCAACCGACGCCAACCCAACCAGAGATAAAATCTAGACTTAGGTGCCTACATCCTCGGAGTGCACCACACTTTAATGACGGTCAGAGACAGGCCAGACCAAGGTGGAAGAAACGAACCGGGTTCGAACCGGTGCACGAAAACTTGAGAAATAAGTATGGACAGGGGTTTCCTCTCGCTCTCCGGGGCATCAAAAAAAAAAAAAAAAAAAAAGCCAACCGAACCCACATAATATAAATAGAAGGGGGGGGGGGGGGGTGTACTCATTTTCATGCATGTCCGTAGCCGTATGACCAAAAACCCTCGCATCCCTACAATGCCGGGGCGGAGCACGTCGGGTTTGCACCGAGCAGGCAGACATTCGGGGGAGGGGAGGGGGGGGGGGGGGGGGGGGTAGGCACAAACTTCACTGAGAACTATACTAGCCAAGATGAGCAGCTGCGTTAGTACAGGCGCGCCAAGGCAGGCACGACGCCAGGCAAGCGGGCAGACAGACGCCCGTATCCCACCAGCGCCACATCCCGCGCGCAGCGCACAGAGAGATCGTTCCCGTGCAGAGCGCCCACTTCCACACCGACTGCCGATATAGCGCGTATATCGAACGTGTTATGCCCTTCGTACTGCCCACCCCCGTGTTGTGTATCCATGCTGAGAAGGAACGAAGTGCTACACACGATTTATCGTTGATTGATATCGCGTCGAGCTCGATCCTGTTTGAGGCGTTCTACGATACAGGTTCACCCTAATTTTTCTGAGGCTCCTCACTTGACCTTAAGGAGGGAGCCTCACACCTCACCCGAAAACTGACTTCAGCAAAGATAAAATTGCCATCCCGATTAATAGTCCCATGGCCCAAGTATACAAAAAAAAAAAAACATTTTTCGAAACAAAATCGGCATTTTGGGCGAAGGAACCCAGTCATTCAGAAACGTTTTAGCGGAAATGTGCCACCTCTATCGCAGAACGCGTTGTTTTATCGATGTCGCACTGATATCGATTCCGTTTATCGGTACCATCGTGATACCATCGTGTCGAACTTTGATTCCGTTTATCGGTACCGTATCGGTGCATCGATACGATATCGTGTCGATGTCGATCCCATGTTTACCGATATAAAAAGACTCCGATACGTTTTCCGATATCGCTTCGATCGTCGAACTCGATTCCGTTGATCGGTATCATATATCGCCCTCGATTCCATCATTCAGCGCTTCATCGATCTCGCGAACATCGAACTCGACCCCGCATTATCGCTACGATATCGACACGATATGATATCGATACCACACAATATCGATACGATATCGATACGATATCGATACGATATCGACTCCGTCTGCCCCTATCTATCAACTCGATCCCGTTTTATCGACACAGACCGCAACAAAACACATCACACCTGCCACGCGAAGAGGCCGATCATGCCGAAGTTGATCGCCATGTGCGCGACCCTGGCCGTCTCGTTCCCCTTCTGCATCTGGGGCACGAGGGACGCCGCCACCGCCCACGAGACGACGATGCCCGCGCCGGCGTACAGGTGCGCTCCCGGGAAGAGCTTCTGCGCGCGCAGGAAGGTGTTGACCGGCCCCTCGATGGCGGCGAAGGTGCCGAGTCCGAGGAGGAGGGCCCCCATATCGTAGTGGCGGTCGCGCACCTGCGAAAACCCCCCAAGCGGAACGCGCGAGGGAAGAGGCTGCTTCAAAACAGTTACAAAACGAAGTCGCATTTCAAGTACGAAGATATGCGTAGGTACCTGCCGTAACTCCCTCTTTCGCTGGTCGTTCGTGCCTCTTATCATGTTTTGACCTGGGTGGAATTTTCAAAAATTGCAGCAACATTTTTTTGGGTTGAACCTTTCGATTTGCTTCATTCAGTACGTAGCTGCACCATGACAGTCATCGGATGTTTTTCCTTCGCGTATTCGATACGAAAACAACTGGCCCCAAGCCTAACGCTACGCCCAAAGCCAATCAGGACCGGACAAACCATTGGCTCGCGTGTCTTGCCCTGCTGTCTCGTGCAGGTGCGCGCCAACCGTAGCCGAGCTCCACCGCCTTGAGACGGCCAACAACCGACTTCGAGCGGATGTTGAAAGCACCTCAAGTCCGACACACAATAGGGTGTTTGCCTACTGTAGAGTTTGGTTGGGTTGGGCTGGGTTGGCTTCTTCGCAGTCTGCGTCCTACCTAATATAGACAATAGCAACCCAAACCCAACGAAAAAACACTTGTCGCGGGGGGGAAAAAAAAAACTGCCAGAAATGACCTTATTAACCGAAGTGTAGCACTCTTGGGTTGGTCAGCAAAACGGAGAAACTTCTGATCCACCCGTTGAGAACCGATCAGCCCCTCATGCTGTTCGGTTTCCGATTTTTTTTTTTTTTTTCCATTGCCCGACCACAATTGGACTATCGCAAAACACCCTACTGCTGTACTCGCGCGAGCTACCTGGTTGCATACGTAAGCCATCTTTCCATCTGCCTCGAAAAAAAAAATTGCAGCATCGGAGCCAAGGAAAATTTCGCGTGCCTCGTATTACATACATAGGCGGCAACTAAGGGATGTCCTTGAAGCAGCTTGAATACATGAATCCTACCAGCCCAAGCCATGAACTGATGTCTTTCACCAACCCGTATACCCCCATTTAATACCACAGCACGCACATGCAGCAGTGCCGGTCCCTCCCTAGTGCCGGTATGTATGTATGCGCCAGCCAACCATACCGGTAGTATAGCGCCAACCGGCACTAATTACTCCGCACGCTACCACACTGGTCACTAATCCCATCTGCGCCAAGCGATTCCACGGGCGCTACTTTAAAGCGGGCAGCCGACACTACTCATCCGGCACTATAGAGTAAGGAGGGCCTTCTTGTGTACAAAGCTCCTCGAGAGATTTAGGGGCTTCGTCACGTGACCAAAGAGTGGGCGCAAAAGCAAAAATGCAACCCCTGCGAGTTACCGTCAGTAGCACGGCCCTTCTCCATCTCTCTCTCTCTCTTTCTCCCCCCCCCCCCCCCCAGAAAGGGTTGGCGTCGGTTGGTAGCGACACTGTAAAACATGCCGCTCACTACGTGAGCTAGACATCCAGGGTACCGTTTTTTTTGTTATTGTTTTTTTTGGCGGTCGCCCAGAGCTGGTCGTCTAGTTCAATCATTTGTGCCAAGTAAAGAACCTTTACTTTGCACAAGGGAATTGATCGTATCACGTAGTGTTCAAGGTACGGCACCCAAGAGGCAGTTACATAGTACTCCCATTGCTGTCTCTGGAAGTGGCCACACCGGAAATTAAACTAACTCATTGAAGCTGTCATCCATATGCAAGTCCGCCTCACAAGCGGTTCTTAGTAGGATGCAGCTCACCCTTCATGCGACTCGCCGGACACCTCACGGCGCTTCGCGCTTGGTGCAAGCAATGTCTGCCTGGTCGGTGAAAACCCAGCATGCTCCGTCCCGGCATTGTAGGGACGCGAGGGTCTATGGTCATACGACTACGGCCATGAATGAGATCGAGCACATCTCTCCTATCGAGTACACACACACACACCCGCCCACTCTCTCTCTCTCTCTCTCTCTCTCTCTCTCTCTCTCTCTCTCTCTCTCTCTCTCTCTCTCTCTCTCTCTCTCTCTCTCTCTCTCTCTCTCTCTCTCTCTCTCTCTCTCTCTCTCTCTCTCTCTCTCTCTCTCTCTCTCTCTCTCTCTCTCTCTCTCTCTCTCTCTCTCTCTCTCTCTCTCTCTCTCTCTCTCTCTCTCTCTCTCTCTCTCTCTCTCTCTCTCTCTCTCTCTCTCTCTCTCTCTCTCTCTCTCTCTCTCTCTCTCTCTCTCTCTCTCTCTCTCTCTCTCTCTCTCTCTCTCCCCCCCCCCATCTCTCTTTGATGCAAATAGCAATGTCTGCCTGGTCGGTGAAAACTCCACGTGCTCCGTCCCGGCATAGTAGGGATGCGAGGGTCTATGGTCATACGACTACGGCCATGCATGATAATGAGTACACCCCCCCCCCTCTCTCTCCCTCTCTCTCTCTCTCTCCCCTCTGTCTCTCTCCCTCTCACGTTCTTGGAGGCGAGCTCCTTCCTCCGCTCACTCATCTTGCTCAGCTCCTCCTCCACCTCAACAGCCGCAGACGACGCCAGCTTCTCCAGGTCCGCCTTAAGGCTCGTCGCCGCCTGTTCCGCGGCACCGCAGGGGGGGGGTGAGAGGGGGGGGAGGGGTCGCGGGGATGGGGGGAAGCGGGAGGGGAGAGGGTTGGGGCGGGGAAGAGTGGGAGTGTGAAATGGGGGTAGGGGGGTAGGAGCGGTTAGCACGGAGTCACAACTCCGGGGGTGGGATAGGGGGGGGGGGGGGGGGGGGGGGGGGGGGGGGGGAGGGGGGGGGGGGGGGGGGGGGGGGGGGGGGGGGGGGTACTCATTTGTTGCTTGCCTTAGTCATTTGACCATTGACCACGCATCCCTTTCGAGACGGAGCACCGTTCCTACTCCTAATAGAGACACCTCCAACAATAGGGCGCTCATTACGTTGTTTCCATATACTACATGGAAAAAAATTGCTATTCGTATCCCCTTCCTGTCACTTTTACTTTCCAGCCCACTCGTAGGAGGTTTTACCCTCGACGATCTTCTGGACAAGCCGTGGTCACAGGTGTCGTCCCTTCTCCCCCCCGGTACGTGCCTTTAGTTTTTTATCGCGCATAGGGTTCAGCATTCCCACTGCTCGTCGATTTTCATCGAATGTACAGCTAACTCACGCTCTCGCGCTTTCCGCTAATCAATTTTATGCAAGAAAAAGTCCCTATGAACATGCACTCGGTGAGACTCGAACTCACGAAATTGATCTTGATAGGCTCGCGGACCACCTACCAAGCCACCGGGGTCTGGCCGCCTGTGGCCACCATCTATCTCCTAGGATAGCGATCGTTTTCTCGCTGCTATTCAAGTGTATCAAACTCCTCCATGTTACATTCGTCTATTTCCATCATCTCCTCTTCTTACATATTCCGTTCCTCCTTGTATATTTCACATTCTCCTACTATCTGAGTTCTACTCTCAATTGCTTTGCCACACGAGCACATCTGTGCATCTACTTCCTCCTCCTCGCCGCTACTGGTATACCTCTTTCTTCTGGGGGTGGAGGGGGTGTGTGCTCATCATCATGCATGGCCGTAGTTGTATGGCATCCCTACAACGCCGGGGGGGGGGGGGGGGGGGGGGCGGGGGCACGGCGAAACAGGCGCTGGCAAAACAATAAATTAAAAGGTGGAAGAAACAACGACGAAAAGCAAAAGGATGATGCACACGCATAGTACCCCGACGGTAACCAAGAGCAAGGTGAAGGTACGGGCTCGTCGAAAACACTATAAATTGCTTGCAGGTAGACCAAACCAAACTTTTAACAGAAACCACACACACCAAAACTCGAAAACACAGCAGAAATATACACCGAAAACCCCAGCAGTTAGTTGTTGCTGAAACAGCACGAAAAACTTGTAAAACAAAAACCTTAAAAATAAAAAAGCTGAATAAGCCGCCACGGTGTATGTACGCACGTACCCCTGCGGCGTCCTCTCCCAGCTCGGACAGCGTCTTTTGAATGCTGTCCGCCTGCTTCTTGAGGGGAGTGGACGCCCTGGAGCCCGTGGACAGCATCGGCAATTGCTCCTTCAAGGCGCTGGAAAAAAAACACAGAGACGTCGGGGGGGGCGGGGGAGGGGCATGGGGTCAATTCGGTAGGCGACGGCACACCATCATGACGGTCCGAGAGAGGGAAGCGGAAAAAGGGGCTGAGTGAGAGTGACAGTGTTCAACACCTCCGTGCAGATCATCAACAGACCATCCACAGATCATCTACAGATCATCCACAGATCATCAACAGATCATCTACAGATCATCTACAGATCATCTACAGATCATCTACGGATCATCCACAGATCATCCACAGATCATCTACAGATCATGCATAGATCATCTACAGATCATCTACAGATCATCTACAGATCATCTACGGATCATCCACAGATCATCTACAGATCATCTACAGATCATCCACAGATCATCCACAGATCATCTACAGATCATCCACAGATCATCTACCGATCATCGAATCCCCCTTCACGATATAGCTATTTCAACGCAGATATATTCCAGATCTTGGATGATCTAGCTCATGCTACCGGGTGGGACCCGTACGATCTGTGCATCATCTACCGCAGTAGCACATGAATACTGACTGCTGTAGGTCGGTTGGATCTGCACTACTATCGTGTATTACATGCAGACTCTGCACAACCCTCTAGCAACGGCAAATGAGGAACTAGATGATCTACTGCAGATAGACAGATCATGATCTGCCTTTCCGACTGGGCAATCTCGAAAGCTTGATAGCGACAGACTTTTTTAGCGTTTCGTCCGCGAGTTGTACACTTATAAAGAGGTGGAACATTATGAGGGGACAAAAAGAAGAAAAAAAAAAAAAAACTGAGTACCTGGGCTCCTCAACCCAATATTATATTTCGAGTCTCGTTCGTTCATTTTCCTGAATTCTTTTTTTTTTCGTTTTCATACTTCTGCAATGCGATTTTTCGTCGGGTTAAGCATGACATGCGCTTTTTCTCAAAAAGTCCGTTTTTGAAAGCGAGCTACGTATGGAACTCCTTAAGTGAGGAAGGAGCCTCCCTACCGCAGAATGCATCTGGGGGTAAACACGCCTCACACGCCTCGCCGCTAACCCTTCAAAAAAAATGAAACGCTCGAGACAGATCATCTGCAGATTATTCCGACTCGGTTATCTAGACCTTTCGGGGCAAACAGATCATACATTCATGATTTTGTATGATCTAGCTCATGTTGCCGGATGGGAGCCATATCATCTGCATGATCTGCTAGGACGACTTTCCTGGGTGGGATCTGTACTTTGCACAGATCCTGCGCATCCTCTCACAGCGGAAGGTGAAGAACTGCATATGATCTATACGTAGATGATCTACAAGTAGATCATGATCTGGCAGAGAGGTGGTGCAGCAAAAGTACAGAAAAAAAAAAAAAAAAAAAATACGATATGCCCCCCCCCCCCCCCCCCAAAAAACACGTTATTGAGTTCTCAACGGGCTAATAAAACGAATTATGTATACGTATCAACTAACCCGACACTGGGCGACCTAAACCGACCCCGACCCAACGCGCGAGAGTGTGAACACCTCCTGACCCGACCCGATCCGACCCGACCCGACCCGACCCGACCCGACCCGACGGGTGAGATGTTGAAGACGTCTTAACCAGATCCGCGGGCCGGGTTCCATGACCTGTAAAACAGCCCTGCGAACAACACCGAACCAACAATGACCTCACCTCATTCTCGTGGACATGGTGCGCTGCTCTCGCCATTCCAGCCCGAGGAGGGCGGCGCGAAGGCTGACGGCGAACATCGTGCCCTGCTCAGCGCGCGTAAACCAAAACAGATGACATCACAGCAGGACATATACAAAGTCCACACCATATTAATTTATATATATATATTATGGATACGCCAGCTGTAAGAGCGACCGATTGAGCGGTGGATGATACTCAACTCTGAGAGCTGCGAGTGATGCATCGGGCGTGCTTGTTCTTCCATTCCGTTTCTAAAAGGTGTATTGTGCATTCGATTTACCACGGCCAGCATTAAGAGTTGACACTCAGTTCTCGAACAAGAAGGATTAAAAAACGACCATACACAAAGAGCGTGGCAAAAGCGCGCAATGGAGAGGGGGGGGGGGCGACGACTAACCAGACGCAAACCAAAATGGAAAAACCGACACACAAATCACGGTCTACATACAGCGGATGATTTAGATCCTATGCTGCCGCCGGTTTAAGATGCTGTGCAGTATGATCTGTGTAGCACAGATCTAATCCAGGAAGCACCTGCTAGACTAGATACTGTAGATAGAACCATGCAGGTTACACGGCTCCCACCCTAAAAACAACATGACCTACTGCTGTACTGTTGTACCAGATCATGCAGATCAAGAAAGTATCAATCTATCTGCCCGGAAGGATCTTCCACCACTCTCCAAACCGTCCGTCTATATTTTGGGTCAGAGCGGTACGTCATCAATATTACGGGGGACCATAGTTAACAGGACCAAATTTTGGTACAAAAAATAGTTAAATATATAGGTTTTTGTGTGTACCATAGGTCCTATTAACTGTGGATTGTTAGTAAAAATAGGTAAATATATAGGTTTTTATGTATATCATAGGTCCTGTTAACTATGGACCACCGCAACAGTAGTTGTGGGACACAGTCAGTAGTGCCGCGGTCCCTCTACAGTGCCAGTGCCGGTTGAGTCGTGCCGGTCGCCCGCTTCAAAGTAGTTCCTGTCTAATCGCTTGGCACCGACACCGACAGATGGGATTCTTCAAAGTGGCGGTGCGTGGAGCAATTAGTGCCGGTTGGCGGAATATATAGTGCCGGTGTTGTTGGCTGGCGCATATCATAGAGGGACCGGCACTAATAATGTAGTACATGCTGCCCAGAGATCGAACGGTCTAATCGCAAACGCCACCTCGCTTCCCGACCCCCGCCCCCCCCCCCCCCCCCCCCACCCTCCCCTTCGCATGCATTCGCTAAAAAATCACCGTACCACACCAGACAAACCATATATAAGCACCAAACGCAGCATGCACCTAGTAATATTAGAGCATGACGACAACGAAAAAAGGGTCAACCCTTCTCTCGTCCTCTCGCTCTCCCTGCCCCTCCTCGTCCTCCTCCCTAGACAGGCGGGAACCACTATTTAAAACACAAAAAAAAACGCAAACAAAACAAAGCACAAGCAGACGAGCGAAACGAGCAAAACAAAAACAACCAAAGAAAACAACCGAATGCGAAACTATTTAACAAGAAAAAAAATAAGAACAAAAATAAATTTAAAAAAAACGCGCGTTGTTAACTCCTCCCCTCTTCCTCCTCCTCCTCTTCCCATTACCAGTATTATCGTTACCACAAATGTTTCGCACCGCCATTACCACTACTGCTACGCGTTCTGCGATAAATAAATCGACCAACATTACTGACACTTGCTTCTACATGCTCCTACTATTATACACCAATACTCCTTACACTTGTCATTCCTACTGCTAGCTAGTATTACGGGGGGCAGGCCATAGTAAATAGGACCAAATATTGTTAGTAAAAATAGGTAAATATATAGGTTTTTAAGTACACCATAGGTCCTATCGACTATGGGCCCCCGTAATACTGCCTTCACCACTGCTGTACTGCTACTACCACTAAAATACCACCGCAGGAGAACCATGACCGCCACTGCTTCTCCTGCTCCTCCCTGTGGTCCTCACCATGACTATGGGGTGGAAAAAAACGACGCCGTCCTCCCCTCGATAATCCCGAACTCCCCGCCCTTAGCGCTAGCCTCAGCCGCCCCAAGAACCAGCGGAGCCAGCGCTGCGGCACCAGCTCCAGCCGCCACCCGAACGCCGGCGCTCGCCCTCGCAGCAGCACCCCCCCCCGGCCAAACGCCTTCTCAACGCCCTCGAAATCCACATCGAACGTTTCGGCTCCTCGCTTCTGTTGAGATTCGGAAGCGGACGCTGGGCTAACCGCCATGGAGACGGCGCGGGAGGCTTTTAGAGGAGGAAGGGGCGGGGGTGCAGCGGTGGGGAATGCAGGGCGGCGGTGGCGGGAGGGGGGGGGGGGGGGGAGAGGAGGGAGAGAGCGGGGGGGGGGGGGGGGTGGGAGGGGTGGGGGCGGGGAGGGGGGGCTGAGGCGGTTACAGCAGCAGAAACATGGCGGAATGATGGCATGGTACTACGGGAAAGAATATTGCGACACTGCTTCTACGACATACATCCTTTTTTTACGACCCTTTTGATTCGAGATAAAAAACAGAGTTAACAAAGACATGCAGTATGTTTCTGAATTTTCTCCTCTTTTGGACAGCTCGTCGCCCGTTGAAACTCTTGTTCTTGATGGAAAGCTTTCTTCTCCGTTCTAAGAATACCACGTTGTGTGTGGGACATATATTCACCTCTTGTTTATATAGAGGAGGAAGCAGCGCAAGCAACAAGCAACGAAGCAAGGGGTTGAGAACTGAGATGAGAACAGCAGTAGCAGCAGCTGTAGTGTCCAAAACCAGAATCGAAAATCGAAACCGAGAACCGAAAATTAGAAATAAACAAGGCGCTGATTGGTCCCTAGCCCAAGCATGTTCCCCTTCGTTTTTTAGGTTTGGATAAAATGAACGATTTGCAACCCATTGCCACAGTAAAATAAAAATGACGACCGACAATCGAAAAGCAAATCCAAAACGCGAACAGCAACAATACAGCGTGTCCTACTGACAAGCGCGCAGTCAAAACATCACATCAGGACCGCCGTACACAGCATCCAACCCGCAGCTACTATTAATAATAGCACGGCAACACAGCAGCACAAACGCCCCCCGGAAACAGCCGGCAGGCGAACCACAACACCAGCCCCGACGTTCTCGGCCCTTTGCTTCCCGAGGTTCGACCCAAAGCGAACATAATTTGAGGAAAATTCAGGATCATGCCCTCGAGAACGAGGTTGGAAGTTGGTTCTCAGTAAAATTTGAGCTTTGATCCCGGGGCGTCAACGTTGGACGCGCCACCACCATCATGGGAGGCCCAACTACCTCCCGGGATCGACTTGCCGTCGCGTTTTCGTGCTTCGGTGGTGGATCTGTATCGCCGAGCGCTACTGCTCTAGATGTCGGCACGCACTCATAGCTATCAACGGCCTGTAGGTCGAGCTCTCTGTTGTTTTTCGCCTGGATTTCTATTTTCACATCTCGATTCTGTTTGTGGACACCTCGTCTGAAAACACTCCCGAAAACGAAAGCTATTTCGATTTTCGATTTTCGATTTTCGATTTTCGATTTTCGCTTTTCGATTTTCGATTCTTGTTGGGACACGGCCCCCCCATGCGCCGCCAAAACTATCGCATGATATTCGTAGAACGAAGAACCAAGCTATCGATGAAGAACACAAGAGTTTCAACCGGCGGATAAGCAGTCCAACAAGTCCAACAAGAGTTCCGTCGAGATCCACAGAGGGGAGTAAGTAAAAAAAAAAAATACGCGAGCTCTTTATTTTGTCTCAAAAAAATCAAAAGTTTGTTGACGTGGTGGCTACCCTACTGATTGACCTAATCTGATACCAGGTAGACCTAATGTGATTATCCAAAGTGTTCGAGCAGAATCGTTTGTGTTTTTTTCTTGCGGGAGTTCGTAAATCGGTCCTGATCATTCGGAATAACACCGAATATTTGGCTGTGCGCTTGATGCCCCTCATCGATTCCGTGAATGGAAAGCAGGTCACGGTGAGCAACAACGTGTTTTGGTAGGGTCGGCGCATCCAACATCAACTTTCGTTGGGTCTCACACAAGCCCAAACGACCGCAAGAACGACACCCTCTCTCCGCCGCACCAAACACACATGCCTGGTAATAAATCAAGCAAAAAACGATCGCGCAGCAAAATAAATCCTCTGCCGTACGATAGTTCTGCCGGGTACTGCGCAAACACGACAAAATCCTGCGCCCCGGCCGGGCTTCCAGTGAGGTATGAAGTGTCTTTGCGCTCTGAAGCACAGATTGCCGCACGCAGCTCGCCTACGGAACGGAATCTGCAGCGACGCGCGTCACATGTATGCTCGACACACCCGTCTATCTCTCTGCAGGTTGCTGTCGCTGTGCTGTGGCTGTGCTGCCGCGTTGCTGCTGCTTGCTGCGCTTTCTACTGCTGCTGTTCGTTGATATATATCTGTTGTTCGCTTGCTGTGCTGCGTTGGAGGTCGAGAGTCTCGGAGTCTCTCTTTGTACTAGGTATGATGTATGTGTCGGGGCCCGTGTGCTTGTGTACGAAAGGCAGACGACGTGCGCCGTGTGATACTCACTCTCTGTTGCTGCTGCTGCTGCTGCTGCTGCTGCTGCTGCTGCTGCTACTCTCTATCGCCGTTGCTAGCAGCAGGTGTCGCTGTTGCCTTGCTGCCGGCTGTGCTGATGCTTATGCAGAAAAGAGCAAACCTATTTCCACTACATACAGCCAGTACACATTTTAGTTTTTTATGCACGTAGAATTGATCATATTTTTTCAGGGGGCATCTACACTACACCAGTATCTGCTGCTGCTATAATCTGTAATAGCAGGAGCAGTTGCTGCTGGTACGTAGTCAGCAGCTATAATATTCAAAGGATATTTTCGAGTTCAGTGTTACATACGAGGATATAATACGGTATCATAAAAAGCAAACCAGATCCTGCGGCTTTTCGTCGCACATCACACCAGGTATCTCCTTTGTTCTTAAAAAGTTCTGCGGTCCACGAATCAGGAATACCAGGTATGATGTTATTATTAAAATAACGACATGTCTGATGTATGTATTGCTTGTTCTTTCGTGTTTTTTGTGAGGTTTTTGCTTTTTTTTTTTTGCTGACGCAGAGCAGCGTATGTATACTCGTATGTATCCACCAACAAGCAAGGGTGCGAGAGAGATCCCGTTACATACACCCACTATTGCTCGAGCGAAGAACCCCAGCGATGACCACCACTGCACCTGCTCGTCGTCCCTCAGTCACTGAGAAGCACGCAAGATAACCTGGCTGGTGGTAAGACAGCCATCGACCCAACCGACTACTGTACAGCAGTACGAGTAGCAGCACTGCTGTCCCTGTGCTGCTGTACCAAGTGCCTGATAGACTACTATTTAATATGTACTACTCGTATAATACTGCTGCTGCTGTACGATACTGCTGCGGCTCTGCCATTGGATGCGTGTACGAGTACGCGGAAAATAGTGGTAAAACATGACACACACCCTTCTCATGTACGCGGAAAATCGAGGTAAAACTCGACACACACACCGTCTCGTCCCAGTGCTACGAGGGCTAACCGGCCCCCACAGAGCAAGCACCAACCACACACCAAGTCAAGGGGGTGTCACAGCTGTACGTCAGGCAACGGATACGCGCAGCCGGGGAGCACGGACGATGGCAGAGGGCACAAAGATTCGCGTTGCTTTTGGGCTGCTGTGTGACTCGCCACACCACAGCACAGCAGTGCACTGCTGTCATGTTCATCACCTCGAATTCCCAGGCCAGGAGACGAGCGAGCAAGCGGTGCGCCGACGAAGGCGGACGACCCTCCTACCAGTGCAACGCATAGCGTGGTGCTTTTTGCCGAAGCCCTTCATAGTTTCGAAGTCAAGTCGTAGAATAGGAGAAGGAACAGTGTCGCCAACAAGGTGACATACAACATACATGTCTCGCGAAACTCCTCGTCGGGGAGTGACATAACCTTACGTAGGCATATTTCATTCATTTTTCCGGGGAGGCGGGGATATTTCTTCCAAATTTTAAAAAAGATATGAAACAAAAAATCCAAGATCCACCCCACTACACATACATCTTTACACTCCGTCCAGCCCCAGCAAACGTGAGCAGGAAGGAGGAGATCATTTACACGAAACATTGCGAGCACCACTGCTCCTGTACATGTGTAAGGACAAGGAAACGAAAAAAACACACACACACACAAACACATACAACATCGCGTTGACAGGTTTAGTCCAAAGGAGAACCGGACCTTTGTCAATCCGGGCTTCGCGCTGCTGGTCTGCTATTAATAATAGGCTTCTGATGTCTCTATAGATTGACAATTGATAGCCCTGGTGGCCTGCACCATCGTCGCCGCAACTATTTTCGGGGGTTCGAGCTGCGAAGAGAAAAACAAGAACGCCAGCCCAGCAGGCAACCATCATCATCCGATTCGTCAGTTCCGGTATTTTGTACCAGGTATCAGTTAGTAGTAATACCTATAGGCCGAAGGGAAAGATGAATCAGATGGCGTGATGTACTGTATGTACCATACTACTGCTGCTGCAGCAGCAGTAGTATAGTACCCGTACAGTACATCACGCCATATGATGCAGCTGTAGATCCAGTAGCAGCACAGCACTGCTGTAGTAGCAGCGATGGTGGGAAGATATCCGCGGCAAGGGGTGTGTGACGGCAACAGACGAGCAATCAATGTCGGCACAGGTCAAGGACGGCGGTTTGGCTCCTCCAGGAGCTCCGCGAGTGCGTCCGCCGGCTAGACCTCGCGAGGGGACGCTAGGGGGCAGAGGGGTCTCCAGCGGCATCGGCACCACTACCACCACACCACCACCACCACCACCCCGAGGAGGAAGGAGGAAGAGGAGGAGGAGACGGAAACCCGTGTACCGAGTGTCGTCCAACGAGACGGGCGATCTTCCGTGCGGATTCGAGGTTAGGTGGGTTTCTTGCTGCTGTTGTTGTTTCATTTCCCTGTTTGTTTGTTTTTTGTTGTCCGCTGTGAAACTGAACCTTCTCTATTTCCAAGTGTTTTATCGGTGGTGAGTCGTCGACAGTAGAAAGAAGTCAAACGTTACCTTAAGAGAACACGTTATGAGCTCAAACAAACAAACAAACAAACAGAGTTCACAGAGATCGCGCGGACAACCTGGGGTATTGGCGGCCCGTTTCGACGAACTTCACGATATTATCATGGACACGATACATACATACAAGGCGCCTCGCTCCGCGGGCGGCCTACGCCGCCCGCTACGCTCGCTCAGGAAGGAAACATCAAATTATGCGAAGCGGACAGAGGTCCATGATTGAATTTTGTTTTTTTTTTTATGGCCCCTGTAGATAGCTGCAAACTGGCGACTTGATAATGCCAAGAGTCTTGCCGCCATGCTTCAGGAGAAAACAGCTCGGACATATGCTTCGCGTCGCGGGCGGTTTTCCGCTACGCTCGCTCACACGTCGTACATACGTACATACCCCAGGGAGGGTACTTATTTTCTTCTTTCGATGTGCTCTGTGTCTGTGTACTCGGATGTACGAAAGATAAAGCACAGAACGGCACAGCAGCAACACAGCAAAAACAACGAAAATGAAACCGAAAAATTCTAAAAGGAAAAAAATCCCCGTCCCCTTTCATGTAATAATTTACTACCTGAGTGGAACACCTTACACCAGTCAAAAAAAAAAATTGAAAAAAAGAAAAAATCTTACAGCAGAGCTTCTCTCTCAGCCTCGTACGCCGCCCGCCCCTCTCGCGACCATCTCGCCACCGATTCAGTCAGGGTAAAGCTTCCCTCCCTCTCTTCCACAGTGAGCCCCGTCGCCCGCCTCGCGTGAAGCCCGGTGCTCACCGTGGACCTCGACGCCAGCTCGACAATGTTGGTGCTCATTCGGGGTACCTCCCTCTTGTGACTCTCAGTCCGGTCGCGAAAATAAACACCGCTTGAATATCATCTTACAATCCCGAACGACCCTTAAATACTCGTACGTACTCTATCCCAAATCACAAATAGAGGCCAGACAGAGCCTATTGACGCATCCCTCGTGTCTCGAGGCACACGCGACGCCTAGGCACGAAAGCGGCGACCGCGCTCCTTGCAACTCCCCCTCTACTCGCCAGCATCCGCTGACACCCGCATCGGTGCCGGGTTCGCCCGCGCAACCGTGCTCGGAGTACACGCACGCACACGAAACGAAAGAAGAAAAAAGGAAAGAAGGACTGAAAGTACGACGAGAAATGGAGAAAACAAAGACTCGCTGGAACGGTCCGGCAAGTAATAAACGGAGGCGATTCCCAAGTGGGAGCTCTGAGAGGCCAGGGATGTACCAACCGAGCACGCTCAGAGGTTGAGATATCTATAAGTAGTTCTATATACAGCTTTCGTGCGAAGGGGAAGCTACCGAGTGCCGCTCTAAGGACACGGGCGATCACGCGTGCGGTTTCGAGGTAGGGTTCTGATGTTTAATAACACGAGGTACTACCTGGTACCTGGTATACACCACATACATGTAGGAAAAATAAGCAGAACAGGTGCACATGCGAAAATCGGACCGACAGCACTTCAATTCCAAATAATACTCTGTCCCAAAATCGTTAAATAAATTAATTTTCAAATAAAAAACTCCAGCTGTCCGCACAGCACAATGGGAAACAGGAAGGAGTACAAAAAACATCCTCTGCGGTAACTGACGGCCCGTTTTCGGTTTCCCGATAGACTCTGTATCATACACCTCTTCCGTGTGAGAGGGACACCTACACCGAGTATTATTATAGCGTCCAATTATTAGACACGGGCGATCGTCCGTGCGATTTCGTTCAAGGTGTGGGCTGTCCGGTTGTTTCTCGTTACTACAAGTACGAAGTGCACGCGAAACTTCAGAACCGCAGTCGTCCCGTTTGGTGGACAAAGCAGTCAATTTCCAAGTAGTAGTCTGTCCCCAAACGGGACGACTGCGGTCCTGAAAGTCTTGAAGGCTCTGCAATCCCCAAGTAGATCGTCCCCTAACACGTGGCAGTAGCGGTGCAGGAGGCTACGCAGCAGGAAACCATGCAAAAGACAGTTAGAAACGACATGTATCTTCTTGGTAGGGTTGTGTTAGTTAGTAAGGCATGCCTTGGATGGAGGTCATTGAATAGGCTATAGTAATCAGTTGGGCGGCGAAGGAAGCCGCCAACTATACCTGTGGCAATATTATACTGTTGTCTACGGTGTGAACTGATAAAAAAAAAAATCGAGCCACAGCCAGCCGCGTCCGTCAGAGGGAAGGATGCAAGGCTTCGCAAGTTACCGCAATCAACTGTCAGCAATCCAGACGTAGCCAACTAATGACTACAGCAGTTGTATTAATAGAGGTCGGCGAGTTATAAGTCAGCCAACTCACGGCCCTGGATTTCACCTGATGAAACGGAGAGGCCGCGGTTACACCTTGGCCAGAAAAAATGGGAAATAAATATGAGTGAAAATCTGCTGTCAATACGAGGGCGTTGGGTTACGAATATGGGCTGCATGGCCGTTTAGGCCCCACGTTTCGTTCCACGGATCGAGGCACGATATATAGAACAGTTTGTAGAAACGTTCATGGAACGAATCATGGAACGGTTCGTGGAACGGTCCGTAGCGCGGTTCGTCTCGCGGTTCGTGCCGCGATTCGTGCCCCGGCGGTTGGTGTCGCGATCCGTATGTATTGCTGTGCTATATCGCGACGTTCTTGTTTGGGTAACCATACCTTTTTTTACCGGAATTTTGCTGTTTTTTTTAGTTTCTTCGTGTGTGGTTGGGTTTTTGTGGCGCGCTCTGTTGATTATGCTGGTCCTACATAAAGCAGGGGGGGACACTTGCTGGGGAGATACTTGAAGCACGTAGCCATAGCCTTGATTTTGTTCCTTTTGCTGCTCAAGCAGTGGAGTGGAGTCTTTTGAAGTGCTGCTTTTTTTTGCTGTCGTCAGATCCACACGAATCTTGATGAACAAAAAAATGCATTTTGCTTTTCCGTGACCTGGCGACTTTGTTTTGGCTGGCTCAAACGCGGCACTTGAAGTCAGTGTTGCTTGGCAAACAGATCGTCCGCTTCTGAGTTATTATGAGCGGGTTCCCGACATGCACACCCATTCGCAATACTCGAAGGATATTGATCATGAGACCAGCAGCTCATGGCCGGGGGGTTTATTTAACCTCGATAATGAGTTCGTCTGAATAACTACCCTAAAACCAAAACACGGATGGATGGATAGATGAAGTTTTCGAATTAAGAGAGGTAGTAGTAGTGGTGAGGTTATAGCATGGCAAGACGCCGAAGATATGAGGTCTTTATCAAATGTGGGTCCAGGCTAGGCACGAGGTGCTTCCTCCAACAGGTATTATTGCGTGATACGCCATCTGTTTTTCAGAAGATGCAAAAGCGCGTCGGGCTTGATTGAAAGGCGAATGGCTCTGTCTGGCGGATGTGATGCAGCGCTGCAGATATTTGTTACTTGAAACGCGGCTAAGTTCGCAGAACGTTTCCTGGCGCATTACTGGGATTTAATATGAAGCGAAAACGGACTGACGTATGACACGAGTATTGCCGCATCGTTTCGACTCTGACTAGGAGTAGCACTTTGTGTAGCACTTTGTGGCTTACTACCCCGTAGGATGGTTGACTTTAATTGCTGATATTTTCCTATGGACTATCTCCATTGACTGCTATCATGGTTCAATACATTAAGTTGAGCGCGGATCTTTATCATGAGGGGAACTTGAAGATTTGGATCGGGCTTTCTGGGGTTATGATATTTGGTTGCGGCTTTGATTGAGGGGTGTTTCGGGCATTGAAAACCCTGCACACATTTTGCTGGTTGAAATGTAACGGATACTAGTGTGCAGACGTACTACTGTATCGTCCCTGTTTCATTCAGCTGATGACCGTTTTGACCGGGAAGGCGTGAGTGAGTGTTGATTGCCCCAGGGAGATGTCCAGCGAATGATTTTAGTGGGTGCTGCCGTGGGGATATACTACTGTATGTCGTCCCTCGGTTCACTCAGCTGATGACCGTTTTCACCAGGAGGGCTGTGGGCATTGATCGTCGGGGAGATGCTGAAGTTGAGGCCACTATAGTTTAGATTTCGGTACATGAATTTGCTTGAATTTCTTGAAATTCTGGTATTCGGTACTCCGAATTTGCTTGCGATTCTGGATCTTGCGATACATACCGTATTCAGTACTTGACTTCGAGTTGGAGCTTTGCGATATTGATTCTGGATACTGACTTTCGGTTTACGTACTCGCAGTGGTCATGAAGCGGTCGTGATGTTGCGATGCGACATTGCCGAACCGTTCACTGTGTAGGGATCATATCGACCGGTTGGATTTTAAGGCATAAATGGCTCGTTTTTTCAGAGCTGACAATAAAACGGGCGTATGGTGTCGCACAAGGATCGATTCCAAAGCCGGGAGGGGATGTAGATCGTGCTTGCAATGGATACTCAACCCGCGACGACGCTTAAGAGATACTGCGGAAATCCATTGGTATCGGTATGTCCGGCAGCGGGGTATTCAGATGTCGGGATTAGCATGATCAAATGATGTGTCTCGTTTTATAGTCTTACGTGTGGCCCCGCCGTGCACCGCGGGCTGCTTCGAGTATGGGGCGACGAGAACAATATGCTACTTTACTATTTTTTCTACTTTTTTTTTGTCATCACTTTCCCTTTCCAGCTCAACTCGTAGGAGGTTTTACCCTCAGCGATCTTCTGCTGGGCAAGCCGTGATCACAGGCGTCGTCCCTTCTCCCCCCCCGATGCGTGCCTTCATTTTTATCGCGCATCGGGTTCAGCATTCCCAAACTGTTCGTCGATTTTTCATCGAAAATTTCGTGTCGATACATACTAGAAGAGTGTATATATCTATCTTCGTGTTTGGCCAAAAAGGTCTCAACATTCAAGGACAGAGTGGGACCCGGTGTATGTCTACATCAAGGAGAGCATACTGCACCTCGACCCTGTCCGTCTGTGCACAACGTCCTGTCATGTGCGCCCTGGGCCGTTGCAGCACAATTGATTTTGGGGATTTCTTGCCTTTCTTGCCTTTTGATGGATTTCTTGCCTGCAACTTAATGTATCGATCGCTTTTAGGAAGTGTTAACTTTCCAGCAGTTTCTGGGGTCGTTCTGGTTCGTGTGCTGTTCGTTTGTTTGACTGCAGCAGGTAAATGTGAAGACAAGACAGACATGGCGAGACACGTTCGGAGTTTCCACCGCAGAAGACCTTGAACAATCTGAGGAAAACGCTTCGATTGCGGTTGTTCAGATCAAAATATGAAAAGTTAACACACACTGCACTCCAGGAGGTGGGGTTTGGCCCAGGCCGAGCGTCTGCGTAGTGGCTATCGATATTCCTTCTCGCGAGCGTCAACCAGCAGGGATCAAAAGACACGAGATCACGGGAAAAATCGGCGAGAGTCATGCTCGAGGTCTGACTACTGTAAGCGTGGTGGTGGTGGTAGCGCATCGGCACCAGGTGTCTTACCTGCGTGTGCGTTCCATAATATTATCCCCATCCCAAGACACCCCCCCCCCCCCCCCCCCCATTTCTCCCCCTCTCTTCGTTCTCCCTCTCTTTATCTTTCTCGCTCACACTCGCTCTCTCTCTCCGGCGGCTATTAATAGTATGGTACCCCCCCCCCCCCCCTCCCCAGCCGCTTTACGTGTGTGCCCCTCCTCCTGCCCTTAAACCCTCTCTTCCCACACTGCCGGCTTCAAAATAATAGCGAAGGGAACATACGAAGAAAAAAAAAAAGCAAGAGACTACGAAAGAAGAAAACAACTATTGCGTAAGATGAAAGGGGCAAAAAGCAAAAACGTAAAAAGCAGAAGAGTCGGAAAAAAAAACAGAATGAAATGAACCGCTGGCTTGTTGTTCGATCGACTCGAGACTCGTTGTATTGCAATCGTTCCATCATCAAATGATTCGTCAAACAATTCAGCAACCTCCAAACCCTGGCTGGAGAAGGGTTAGATGGAGGCACGAAGACGACCTCCCCTCCCTCCTCCCCTGCCCCCCCCCCCCCAAACGCCTCTTCGTCTCTATTTTCCTCTCTATTTTTCCTCTCCAATTTTCCTCTCGCTGCCTGCTACTAAAACCTACACTGTGACCTCGACAGTAAACAATGAAAACAAATCGCGCGAAAATGAGCCATAATCCACACAACACTCGAAATACAGACGCGCGAACATCGAAGCAGGCAGGCAGGCAGGCAGGCAGGCAGGCAGGCAGGGAAGCAAGCGAGCCAGTGCGTCAAGCGGGCCAGCCAGCAAGGAATCAACACAGGCTACGAAGGAAGCCAGCGAGAAAAAACGGGGAAGCAAAAGCAAAGCCAGCAGTCAACCCCGATGTAACCCCGCAAACCCCGCAAACCTAACTGGCGAGCAAGGCGGCAGCAAGGCAGCAACAAGGCAGCAGCAAGGAACCAAAGCTAGCAGAGGAGAGCAGTCAAAAAAGCAACCAAGTCCGCAACCCAGAAGAGCAAGCTGGCAAGCGACCCAGCGGGGACTCAAAAACGAGCCAGACTGCAAGCAAGCAAGCCACCAAAGCCAGCACGCACACAGGCAAGCCAGCCGGTGAGGAATATCGGAAAAGCAAGAAAACTAAGCGCAGGAAAGGATTCAACCAAAGTCGGGAGAGGGTAACCAACCCAACACCCAAAACAACCAACCAAGCGAGGTCAAGGCAGCAACAGGTCAGAAAAACACATTCAAGACTAAGCCCGGGTCTCATTGCCCACCCCCGCCGCCCATGTCCTTCTTCATCTGATCCAATTCAGATTCAACCTCAGGCGTAGACGTGGTTAACTGCGGAGCGGCTCCCTTCTTTTCCGGAAGCTGAGAAAAATAAAAATAAAAATTTAAAAAAAAAAACCGACGACGGGGAATCGGGGCGGGGGTAGGAAGGGGGTGGGAGCGAGGACTAAGGTTGGCGGGGGGGGGGATGATGAGGGACTGGAGGTTGGTGTGCTCGATAGGAGAGACGTGCTCGATCTCATGCATGGCCGTAGTCGTATGACCATAGACCCTCGCATCCCTACAATGCCGGGACGGAGCATGTCGGGTTTTCACCGACCAGGCAGACATTGCTTGCACCAAGCGCGAAGCGCCGTGAGGTGTCCGGCGAGTCGCATGAAGGGTGAGCTGCATCCTACTAAGAACCGCTTAAGAGGCGGACTTGCATATGGATGACAGCTTCAATGAGTTAGTTTAATTTCCGGTGTGGCCACTTCCTGAGACAGCAGTGGGAGTACTACGTAACTGCCTCTTGGGTGCCTTACCTTGAACACTACGTGATACGATCAATTCCCTTGTGCAAAGTAAAGGTTCTTTACCTTGCACGAATGATCTAACTCGACGACCAGCTGTGGGCGACCGCCAAAAAAAAAAAAAGAGGGACTGGAGGGGGGGGGTGATAAGGGATCTGGGGGGGCGGGGGGAATTGGTGGGCTGGGGGGGGGGGGGGAGGCGAGGGGTACTCATGTCATGCATGGCCGTAGTTGCATGGGGGCGGATTTTGGACCGAACACCCTCGCGCTGAAACATTGCGTGATCAATTAAGAGCGACCAAACATGACTGGCTGAACGCCAACAGCTTCGAGGGAGCAGGGGGGGGGGGGGGGGCTATGCAGATTCGAGCTCTCTACGGCAACCGTGAACATTGCAAAAGTATCTTGAAACACAAGAACGACCGCACGGGGTTTGAACAAACGAGAACCCGCACGAATCACACCCACCAACCCCCCCACCCACCCACCCACTCACCACCTCCCTCCCGTCCTTGTCGAGACCCAATATGTCAATATTTCGACTTCAACCCTTCCCCCTCCCCCCCCCCCCTCACTTGTTCAAGGACCATTCTCTAAACACTATAGTATTCGTAATTCCGGCTCCCTCTCAACCATTAGATGTCGAGGGGTAGAAAGAACGGCTCAACGAGAAAAACACAAAAAACGATCAAAAAGATGCCAGGAGGCCGGCCGGTCTTTTCAGACAGGTCAAAAAAGGCCTATTTTGGCCTCTCAATAACACCCCGTGTACCCGTACAGTAGTACTCCTCGTTCAGCGAAAACCAAGGGGGTTAAACCGCGGTCGGTCACATTCATACAACCTGGTATTCCGTTACTGCTCAAACGCTCACCAGGCCCTTCATCTTGGCCAGCTCGTCGTCCACAGAGTTGGCCCCCTCCAATGCTTTGAACTGCCCCTCCAAGGATACACTCGACATGCCCGTGAGCTCCCCAGAGATCTATCACACACAGACAGACAGCACGCAAACGCGCAGAGGCAGGCCACCGCAGCAGCAGCAGCAGCAGCAGCAGCAGCAGCAGCAGCGCCGCGAGCGCGGCGGGCGGGCAAAAAACAGACAAGCAAGAGCGAGCGAGCAAATCGAAACGGGTTTTTTCGTCAATAAAACGCACGATGAATGCGGTGATCAATTCCAGGCATACATGCGCACCACTCCGACCCGGAATATAGGGCCTGTTGAGTAGCTGAGTCGTAGCGGCGGCTGATCGCTATGTGTAGTGCCCGTGAAATCGCTTGGAACAAACTAGGACCAATCGGTGTGCCGCGTGCGGAGTAATTAGTGCCGGTTGGCGCTATAGTGCCGGTACTGTTGGCTGGTGATGTACCGGCAATGTAGAGAGGCCATCAATGTAACAACATAAACCCCATTTGAAGTATGACGTGAACACTGAACGGGGATGACATTTCCCGGCCAGAAAAGTGGCCATACTGCTGTAGTCGTCTTCCCTGTTGGGACTTGATTGTAGTATGGCGACCAAAAAAAAAAAAGGAGAAAGTCGGGTTCTGTCCACCTTCAAAAGGGAGAGTGTGTAAATAGGACACTGGCGTCATGGAAAACAACAACAACAACAACAACCACACACAGCAACAGGAGCGTCAGCCAGCCACAGGCAGCAGCTCTCGGCATGCTTTGCAATTACCATACGACAACAAAACCTTACCAGGTAGTATTACGGGGGCACATAGAAATAGCAACACACGGTAATACCCGGTAATCAGAACACACGAAGGGCCCCAAACCCACTTACACGCCACGTCTTGGTCCTCATTACAACAAAAAACTGCGAGCTCCTCTGCGATGGTTGCAAGCAAGACAGATGTACGGACCACTGTGTGCACCACGCGACACTGCTTGACCGCTTCCGAATCCATGAACGACGCGGCAACAAGAAACAAGACAGAGCCTGTCACTTCTTGATCGTCGCCTGTTCCCCGCGCTAAAATCAAAGCTATTGACCAAGTCCCGAAATTTTGAAAAAAAACACACACACACACACACACACACCGGGTACTTCCAAGTATACGTATATTAATACACACGTGGTACGTGGAACACAGTGGCGGTGAGATGACTCCACACAGCGAGCGAGCGAGCCAAAGAGTGCGCAAACGTCGAGCGGTTGCGATGCTCCTACTAAGGACAGACATCGATGAGATCGATCAAACTTCCCCTGGGCGTTTTCGTTGCGCATTCAACCACGAAGAGGTTCTTAGAACGAGTAGGATGCAGCAGCTCACCCTTCATGCGACTCGCCGAACACCTCACGTTTCGTTTCGCGCTTGGGTGCAAATAGCAATGCCTGCCTGGTCGGTGAAAACCCGGCGTGCTCCGTCCCGGCGTTGTAGGGATGCGAGGGTCTATGGTCTTACGACTACGGCCATGCACGAATCCGAGCGCACCCTGCCCCCCCTCCGTGTTAATTGTTAATTGTGGACAAAATCGCCTCGAAAAAAAAAATCGTCCTGGAGGATGCGTTTGCTACCTAAGCTTGTCACAGTTAGAATAACAAACACACTTGCAAAAATGAATTTCGACGAAATATTCTGTTTTTATTTCAATCGTAAAATATATATATACGGTAAATACGCAACCCTTACCGTAGCAGGACTGCATCCGCCGACGATAAAATTCCCCATTTTCGTTTGTTCTTTTTGCGCGACCTCTCTACTCGTGGTTGGAGAAAATCGGCTCCGAAAAAAATCGACCCAAAGCGGTTTCTGTTACGTTATTATACCCATTACGGGGGTCCATGGTCAATAGGACCTATATAGTATACATAAAACCTATACACTTACCTATTTTCACTAACAATATTAGGTCCTATTTACTATTAGTATGGTCCCCCGTGATAGTCTACGGTACGCAACCCTTCCAGAGCTGCGCCAAACTACTTGGATTTAGTGTTGCATACTATCTGGCGGTAGTACGTGAAAGGGTCAAAACCGCTTAATTCGGAGCCAAGAGGCTCAAGTTCTCGTATGAGGCCAGGTGCGCCCACACAGTACAACGCAACCTAGGTCATTAAGACGTGGATTTCGTATAAATGCCTCGTGCAAAAAGTCGAGAGCCAGCATGTCTTAACCGCTTTTGGAGTTGCAGTCCCGTTTCGGGGACAAAACCGCTCAAATTCTGAGTAGTTCCTCCCCAAAGCGGGACTGACCGCAGTTTTTTTTTTTTTTTTTTTTTTTTCCCGCAAAACGGTTGACTCCCAACTTTATCAATAGCCACTTTAGAACTCACTGCACCCCACGTTTTTGGGAGGCAAGCTACGAACCCGACAATCGGGGCGGCATCAATGTTTTGGCAGAAACTCAAAGCGTCAAGCACGGTCGGTCGCGCACTGTCCGTACAAAACACTCTCCGAAAACATGACCCCAAAAATCGAACTTCAGTTCCAGGTGCAAACGTAGTCTGCCTCGAGTGCCGTGGGCATAGCTATCGCACACCTGGTTGACGGGGTGGATTTCGGGGATCGGGAACCGAACCCAACAATAATCCATGTTACTGTGCGAGAGGAAGCTATTCATTGCCTGGTAAAAAAAAAATTATATATTAAAAAAAAAAAAAAAAACTGGTATCGTAGGCATTGCGGTCCATGCCGTCTCCGTCGGACGTGGAAAGTAATAGTTAATGTTTTGAAGCCATTGCTAGCATCAAGCCACTCACACCGCGTTGCCGAAACGAACAAACACATTTCGAGCTTCGAAGAGATCAAAATCGATTTCAATTTAAAAACGGGCCAAGATCACGCCAAGAAAAAGTAAAACGCAAGACAGAAGTCGCCTCTCACCTCGGCGTTGGCCTCCAGGCTTTCGACCTTCTCCTGCATGCGGTCGAACGCGTCCATGCTCGTCGTCCCGCTGATGTTCCCGAGCATATCGTTGACCTGGGTGGTCGTCTTCGCCGTGCGGGCCCTCGCGATCAAAGTGTCTTTTTGCCCCTGATGACAAAAGCGGCATCACAAGTTGACATGGTATGATCGCCACCGCCATCATCATCATCACCATCATCACCGCCATCACCATCACCATCACCATCATCACCACCATGGTCGGATGGATGGCAAAATGTATATTGAAAAAAACACAAAATGAGGGGCGGGGTAAGGAAAGGGGGAGGGAGGGGAGAGGGGCGGGAAGGAAAGAGGGGAAAGAGATCGAAGACAAGGGGGGGGGGGGGGGGGAGGGGGGGGGGGGGGGGGGGGGGGGGGGGGGGGGGGGTGGGGGGGGGGGGGGGGGGGGGGGGGGAAGAGGTGGCGAGGGGAAGAAAAGGAAGGAAAGGAGGGAAGGAGATCGAAGGGAGGGGGCAGAGGGGGTGAGGGGAGAGAGAGAAAGGAAGCAAGGGGAGGAGATGGGCGGCGCGCGGCGGGGGGGGGGGGGGGGTCAGATGACAAGACAAAGAATGCTGGCGTGCTGGCGGTGAAGCGGCCGCAAAGGTCGTCGTCGAGAGCGGTAGACGCCATCTAACCGTGTCACCGTGTCACCGTGGGACCAAACTTTCATTCCCCGGCCCTGCCAACAAAAACAAAAAAGCGCTCCCCCGCCCAGGCAGAAGCGCAAGCACACAACCACAACACCGGGGAAAAAAAAAAAAAACTTTTAGGGCATTGAAATCAAGGGAGCCACTTTCCAGAGGCACACTACTGCTGCGCGTGACATTAGAGAGCATAAGCAGCAAAACCCGTTTACCGAAGGGCGGCAGATGTAGCGCTATTAAAAGTTGGCGGGGAGGGGGATAGGGGAGATAAGGGATGCAGGCCGAAAGGCGCCGACAAGACCGCGAACGTCGCGGGGAGTTAAGACACCGTGTGTGCCTCGGGAAAAAAACACAATGCACCATACAAAATTATGACGGAAAACACCAACACCGGCACGAACGCCAACACCAACAATACAAACACCAACACTTTGACCAACAACAGCACCGACACTATTACGGGGGGGGGCATAGTTAATAGGACCTATGGTGTACATAAAAACCTATATATATTTACCTATTTTTACTAACAAAATTTGGTCCTATTTACTATGGTCCGCCCGTAATATCACCAACACGAACGCCAACACCACGTACCAACACCAACACCAACAAAAAACAAAAAACACCTCCACCCTCGGACACAGGAACACACCAAACACAAACACCCAAGCTCGATACCATCAACATCGCCGCCCGGGTAGCTTCAAGGCGCGCTTCAAAGTCAACGCGCATATATTACCGTGAAATTGCCAACAATTCCGGCAAAAACGAAAAAAAAACACACACACACACACACACACACACAACTACAGTGCGCGCAAGAAGAGAAAAAAGCGCGCATACACTGAAGAGCACCCTCACACCCGCGCAAGCACACACACACACAATCACACGCAACACAGGCGGGATTCGGCCATCATCACTTCTGTAGGCCAGTGTCACCCCCCCCCCCCCCCCTCTTTTGCCCTTGCCACCCGCCCTTCCTTCTATCCCTCCTACCCCCCCCCCCCCCCCTCCCCCCCAACCCCTACCCCCCCCCCCCCCCCCCCCCCCCCCCCCCCCCCCCCCCCCGCGCCCCTCTCCAATGCCACACCGGAACACGAAATAACTCATTGAAGCTGCCATCCATGCGCAAGTCTGTCTCAAAAACGGTTCTTAGTGGGATGCAGCTCAACCTTCGTTCGACTCGCCGAACATCTCACGGCGCTCCGCCCTTGGCGCAAGCAAATGTCTGCCTGGTCCGTCAAAAACCCGACGTGCTACGCCGTCCCGGCATTGTTAGGGTGCGACGGTCTACGGTCATATGACTACGGCCACATGCATGATGTCGACTACCTCCCCCTCTTCAACCCCTACCCCCCACACCCCCCTTCTCCTACCCCCCCCCCCCCCCCCCACCCTACCTCCCCCCCCCCCCCCCCTCTGCTCCCCCCCCGTCCCCCAGACCTTAACCCCGAACCCCCAATCCGTATCCCGCATACCTTGGCCTCCGTGATCTTAGCCTCAAGCTGCTGCATCGAGTCCCGCAGCTTGTCCAGCGCCTCCGACTGCGTCCCCATTTGCTGGTTCAAGCTCCCGGACGTGTCCATCTGCATCACAAGGCCGCGCGCGCAACCCGTCAGAACGTTTTTTCGTACAGGAATAGAGGATTCGGATTCGAGCTCAAATTCGGATTACGGGTTCGATCCGAGTGCGGCTTCTGATTCTGATCCCGGTCTTCCTATGTGTATATCCCGCCCCCTCTACAGTGCTTTCCGGTCCGTCTATTGCCACTTCTGAGTCATATTGCGCCTTGACGCACCGCCCATCTCCCGTCGCCCGTCGTCCATCACCTCATCGCCTCGCGACCCCAACAACAAAATATCACCACCACCAACATCACTCGCCAACAACACGAACAACAACACCAGCATCAACATCAACACCAACATCAACACCAATACCGACGCCACCACTACCACCACAACACACCGCCACCACCACCAGAACAACTACCAACTCCAACACCAACACTATCGACACCGACACCCACCAACACCAACCCCCACACCTACAACAACAACAACAACAACCTACTGCTAAGAGCTTCTAACGCATCGCCTTCTCGGCCCCTGACCCCTACACCCGAAGCAAACCTGCTGCTGCTGCTGCCGCTTCCGCGCCCGTGCCTCCCAACCAATCGCCCAACGCCTCCTACTCCTTGAACCCCATCGATCATCGCCTACTTAACCCTCAACACCACTGCAAAATGTATCCTACTCTTAACTCCTAGTATTATTCGTAATGGGGTTACCTCTTTTACCCCGGCGATGACTCAACTCTACTTCCAAGCGGTTCGGCCCAAGCACGTGGGTGCTGCTGCAAAGCGGTCAAGGCCTCGTCATCACCCCTAACATGCCAGGTATACTACTAATACAGTAGCTCATATATAGCCTCCTACCCCCTGAACTCAAGAGCATCATCCATCGACCGCCCTATCGCCGACGGCCTTGTTCGCCTTCTAATGGCCCATCTCCCTCCCTATCCGTATCACCCCTATAACGCATACGGTCAAAGCAAACCTGATGTTGCTGCCGGCGCCGCAACAGCGCCCGCCCACAGCTGGTTGTCGAGTTAGATCATTTGTGCGAAGTAAAGAACCTTTACTCTGCACAAGGGAATTGATCGTATCATTCGTAGTGTTCAAGGCAAGGCACCCAAGAGGCAGTTACATAGTACTCCCATATGCTGTCTCTGGAAGTGACTACACCGGAAATTAAACTAACTCATTGAAGCTGTCACCCATATACAAGTCCGCCTCACAAGCGGTTCTTAGTAGGATGCAGCTCACCCTTCATGCGACTCGCCGGACACCTCACGGCGCTTCGCGCTTGGTGCAAGCAATGTCTGCCTGGTCGGTGAAAACCCGACATGCCCCGTCCCGGCCTTGTAGGGATGCAAGGGTCTATGGTCATACGACTACGGCCATGCATGAGATCGAGTACATCTCTCCTATCGAGTACACCCCCCCCCCCCCCCCCCCCGCCCCCCCTACCCTCTACACGCAAAGCGAACCTTCTGCAGCTGCTGCTGCTGCTGCTGCTGCTGCTGCTGCTGCTGCAGCTGCTGCTGCTGCTGCTGCTGCTGCTGCTGCTGCTGCTGCTGCTGCTGCTGCTGCTGCTGCTGCTGCTGCTGCTGCTGCCGCGCCAACGCTTCCCTACCCTTAACCCCTAACCCCTATACCCATAGCCCATAATAACCCCTTCGGCCATAGCAAACCTGCTGCTGCCGCCGCGCTAACGCCTCCCTCGCCAGCCCCTCGTCCCCATTCTGCAGCGCCAGCTGAGCCCGGTCGTACCAGCTCTTCGCCAGCCTCTCCGCCTCCGCGTTCTGCCTCTCCATCCGCTTCTGGGAAGCGGACACCTTGATATCGGCACAAACGAACATGCACACGAGGGGTTTTAGGAGGAGGTGGTGGATAGATAGGTGTTATAGGGGTAATAAAGGGCGTTGTCTATCACGGTGGAGGGGGGGGGGGGGGGGGGGGCTAGGGGTCGTTCTGCTTCTGCATTCGCTTCTGGGAGGCGGACACCTGATGCCATCATAAACACACACGGTTGAGCTAGGGGATAGGGGTTACAGGGGGTTATAAAAGGCGCTATGTATGAAGGTGGAGGGCGGGAGATAAGGGTCGTTCTTGTCTCTCCATCCGCTTCTGGAAGCGGACACCATACGTTAAAAAAAAAACACGCTCACACGGGATATCCTAGGGATAGGGGGTATAAAAGACGTTATCTAGTAACGGCGAATGGGGGATGGGGGGGGGGGGGGGGCATCCCTTTCGAGACGGAGCACCGTTCCGTTCCTACTCCTAATGGAGACACTTCCAACAATTCGGCGCTCATTACGTTGTTTCCATGTATTACATAGAAACTTTTTTCCAATATTATCCCTTCCCTGTTTGGCCGCCTGTGGCCACCATCTATCTCCTAGGATAGCGATCGTATTCTCGCTGCTATCTAGTGCATCGAACCCCGGGGGGGGAAGGCGAAGCTAGGGCTCGCTCTACCCCTTCCTCTGCCTCTGGAAAGCGGACGCCTCATCATACTTGAAACACACACGGGATATTTTTTAGGAGGCAGGGGTCAGGGTTGTGTGATAGGCGTTCTGTACTAGGGTTGAGGGGGGCAGGGATCGCCCGTCCGCTTCTGAGGCGCAGACACTTGGTATTACCGGTCACCAGTAACAGGCGGCGGACACGGTAAAAAAAAAAATGCACACGGCATAATTTAGGGGATAGGGGACGCAGAGGTTTTATATTACTGCAGGTGTAATGTATGAGGGGAAAGGGCGAGGGGGGTAGGGGTCGTCCTTCCCCCACATCTGCTTCTGAGACTCGGATACCTGGCTCCTTCCAATGGCGGGAACAATAACGCCTACCAGGCACGGAGTATTTTAAAAATTACGGGATATGGGTACAAGCATCACAAATAAGGGTTTCGGAACAAGCGGAAGGAAAACTGGTGACATCGGTGACCAGTAAAAGAGGGAGACGGCGGACACGGTAAAAAACAACAATGCACCCCGCGGGCTACTTTAGAGGGGTTTCCACTGCGTTCGCATTGCGTTTGCATTGCGTTTGCACTGCATTTGCAGTGCATCTGCATTGCGCTTGCACCGCAACATTCCACCACATGCGCGAGGACAAAATACGATCAAGGCTCACCTCAGCGTAGGACTGGCGGATCTTGACGAGGTCCTTCTGCATGTCCTCCACGGCTTGCTCGAGGATCTAAGGATGACCGCGCGGGGGAAAAAAAGAGCCGAGAGTTCGCACACGGCCGCGGGGCAACGGGGCGAGAAACAAAAAGCGAGGGTTTTGCGTCCAAGAATATAGGCCGAGGAAGCGTGAGGGAGGGGGGGCGGACGAAACCAAGAAAGACCGGAGGGGGAAACTGAGTCGAGAGGTTTTGCACACAAGTGTACCGGTCGTGGCAAGGTGGAGGGTGGGGGGAAGGAGAGACAGGGAAGAGGGGGGAAGAGGGGGGATCACAGAGGGGGGGAAGCGGGGGGGGGGGGGGGGGGGGGGGGGGGGGGGGGGGGGGGGGGGGGGGGGGGGGGGCGTGGGGGGGCGTACTGATTTGTGGTTCGCCTTAAAATTCATTTGACCATTGACTACGCATCCCTTTCGAAACGGAGCACCGTTCCTACTCCGAATAGAGACACCTCCAACAGTTGGGCGCTCAATACGCTGTTTCCCTATAGTACACCCTGTAGAAAATGTTCGCTAGTCTTATCCCCTTCGAGTTTCGCCGCCTGTGGCCACCAAGTATCTCCTAGGATAGCGATCGCTTTCTCGTCGCTATCTACTACAAGTGTACCAAATTTCTCTGCGTCACATCCATCTATTTTTCTCACCTCCTCTTCTAACACATCCCGTTTCTCTTTGTATATTTCACATTCTCCTACTACGTGAGTTACTAGTCTCTATTGCTTCGCCACACGAGCACATCTGTGCGTCTACCTGCTCCTCCTTCCGGCTACTGGTATACCTCTTTCTCATTCCTGGCGGGTCCAGGTCCCGTGCACGAGGAGGGGGAGGTGCGCAGCGTATGCGATCATTCTAGTAGTTCGTAGAAGGCGGACTATGACGGGGGCCCATGGTAAATAGGGCCTACGGTGCGCATAAGAAACCTAATATATTTATCTATTTTTACTGACAATATTTGGTCCTATTTACTATGGTCCCCCGTAATAGAGTTGTACGAAAAGAGCACCAAGCTTCGGAGGCGAAAGCGCAGAAATCCTGTATGATGGCGTGCTTTCACTTCAACCTTCCCCACGGCAAGCAACAAAAGAGTACGCCCCCCCCCCCCATTGCTGTCTCTTGAAGTGGCCACACCAGAAATTAAATCAATTAATCGATGCTATCATCCATCAGCAAGAAAAGTGGCCTCTAAAGCGGTTCTTCGTAGGATGCAGCTCACCCTTCATGCGACTCGCTCAACAACACCTCACATCGCTTCGCGCTTGGTCTCTGCCTGGTCGGTGAAAACCCGACGTGCTCCGTCCCGGCATTGAAGGGATGCGAGGGTCTATGGTCATACGACTACGGCCATGCACGACCATGAGTACACCCCCCCCCCCCCCCGTCCCTCCCTCCCTCTGTTTCACAGGTACACACGCCCAAAAAGCAACGGAAACACTACCATGAACATAAATGCCGTTTCGGCATATGCATTGTAATAACAGAAAGGCCGAGAGCCAAGGGTCGCTTCCTCTTTCTCTATCTCCCTTTCTCTCGATGACACGACAGGTAGAGAGGTAAGACAGGTAGACAGACAGACAAACAGGCGACCGAGGAGAGGTGTCCACACACCCATGTGCGTCCCTCTGCTTGCTCGACCGGTGTCCCCTTCTTCCTCTGCGCGGGGTTACCATCGCTACAGCCAACAGCAATCAACAACATTGGCAGAGCTTTGGCGAATACCGCCACCACTACACCCCCCACACAACCACCACTACTACCACCACCAATACTACTACTACTACTGCCACTACTGCCACTACTGCTACTACAGTACTACTGCTACTACTACAGCTACTACAGTACTACTGCTACTACTACTATTACTACTGTCGTACTACTCTTAGGGGGACCATAGTAAATAGGACCAAATCATGTTAGTAAAAATCAGGAGGTATGTAGGTTTTAGTGTATACCGTAGGTCCTATTTACTATGCCCCCCCCGCAATAACACCAACACTACCACCAACACCAACACCACCACCCCTACTACTACTACTACGACTGTTAACACTGCTACTGCGTACCTTCTCGGGGTCTTCCCAGGTCTGAAGAATGTTGTTGATGTTCGCCTTGGCTACCCGCATGAAGCGGTCGGCGAGGTTCATCTGCAGCGATGTCGACTTCGTCGCCGACCCGCGGCCGGGCCCTCGCCACGCCGCGCGACGGACCGGGGACGCCGCGGATGCGATCCCCTGTGCAACAAAACGCCATCACCATCCTATGTTTGTTAGGTACGAAGCACGCGTTTGGCCACGATATTCGAGGACATAGACAAAGATAGGCAAGACAAACTTCGGAGCAGGCAAACACAGAGGTTAGAGATACAGGTCTATTATTAGTAAGTATACTACGTACATGATACTTCACCCAGTAAGTCTACTGCAGCCATTATTAAATCTACTACACCTACCAAGCTAGAGTGCTACGACTGCAAAATCTACCACTGACAAACCAAATACATGGTACCTGGTATACAATGAATCTAAACAACGCACACTTCGTATCAATGTATACACAGCAGTAACGGTCCCTCCCTAGGGCCGGTATGTAAGTATGCGCCAAGCCAACAATACCGGCACTATAGCGCCAACCGGCACCAATTACTCCGCACACTGCCACACTGGCTAATCCCATTTGCGCCAAGCCATTTTCCCATCTGCGCCAAGCGATTACACCAGGCACTATATAGCGGGCAGTCGACACTACTCAACCGGCACTTTTAGAGGGATCACCACACCGTATGTTTATATATATATATATCGGGGGACCGTAGTAAATAGGACCTACGGTACAGACAAAAACCTATATATTTACCTATTTTTACTAACAATGTTCGGTCCTATTTACTATTACTATGGCCCCCCGTAATAGTTGGTATTGGCTTACCCCTCTGTTGGATCGAGCGACGACCGCGGCGGAGGGCGGCACGACGAAGCCCCCGACGAAAGCGACCGAGGGGCTCGCCGAGGAAGCGGCCAAGGCTAGCGCCGCCGCCAGCACCACTGGGGTGTTGCGGAAGGAACCCATCACGAAAAACAAATCACAAGTTCGGCCGGTCCTGTTTGCTGCTGCTGCTGCTGCTGCTGCTACAAAATTGTTGCAGTGTAGTGTGGTATGGTGTGGGCTGGCTGGGGGTAGAAGAGGGGGCGGGGGCGGGGGCAGGGGCAAGGGTGCTTGCTGCAAGCCTGTCGAGTCCTCGCCTCGGTGTCCTGTCCGTCCGCATAGCATGATGGATTGAGAGACAGGAGCAGAAGAGACAGGTCAGAAAGGGATGGGCAGCGGGGGGGGGGGGGGGGGGGACTCTATAGGATTAATGCACTCGATGTCATTCATGGTCGTAGTCGTATGACCATAGACCCTCGCATCCCTACAATGCCGGGACGGAGCATGCCGGGTTTTCACTGACCAGGCAGACATTGCTCGCACCAAGCGCGAAGCGCCGTGAGGTGTCCGGTGAGTCGCATGAAGGGTGAGCTGCATCCTACGAAGAACCGCTTGTGAGGCGATCTTGCATACGGGTGACACTTTGAACAAGCTGGGGGGGGGGCGGGGGGGGGGGGGGGGGGGGGGGGGGGG